>QLOR01000307.1:0-85020 GCA_003313825.1 Sarcodon aspratus
GCAACAGACGAAGCCTCCGATACAACAGATTCATAACCATCTGCTGCACTCGGGCCTGGATCCCCACGTTTTCGCAATAAGAAATCCGCAACATCCTTTTCGCTTCCTAGGTCTAAAATCCCGGACGACGTTTTTGATTTTGTTACTGTGCCGTCTACGCCTCCCAACACTTTTCGAATTCGTTTCGATACGCCGTATGGTTTCACCGTTATTAGGTAGTGTCGAAACTCGATCGTGCCCTTGTCTGGATCATAGGATACGAGAGCAACTCGACGCGCAGACGATAGGGAGATTTTGCCAGGAGATAGAGGCGGGAATAGGCTTTGGAAGGCTTTCATCACGAGGGGCAGGTGTGGTGGTGTTGTAGGTGATGGGGGAGGAAATGAAGCAAGGACCAGCTGAAACACACAGCATCAGTCTCAGGCCAAAAAAAAAAAAGGCTCGATATCTGCAAAAGATAAAAGGAACGTACTAAAGGTGGAGACAAATATTCCAGCCCCACACTCCTACCCCTCTTCGAACTATTCAGCACGTCCTTCACCAAACTGTATCTCTCCACTCTGAAACTCAACGTTGGTCCCCCAGGAAGTCTCACGATACGCAAAGAAGGCGCAATGTCCGTCAATGTAAACGCAAGAAGGTGCGTAACCTGAAGGGCAGGAGCCATTGTCAAATAGTCTTTCAGTTTGTTTCGTGTGCGTTCCTTCACTTGTCAAATAAAAATAAAAAAAATGGGAAAAAATGCATTCAATGAGATAGAAACCGAGATAAAGGCTTCGTCGGACTGACTTTTAATCGGCTGGCAGTATGAGGCTCCATAACTTTCCTGAAATCGCGCACAAGTTGTGTCAATGACGATCCAACTTGACCGTGCTTGATAACAAATGAGCTGGGGACATCGCCTGAAGTCACAGGTGCTTGTTTAACGTGAGTCCTCGTTTTCCTCCTACGTGCCATAACAGTCGTCGAAATGGAGTGGACTGTGGAGGCTTTTACACAAAAGCAACTGGGAAAGCTTAAGAAAAAAAAACAAGCCCACGCGAGTTCAATTCCTGGACTGATGTCACTAAGATTTTTTTTACAGACAGACTAGAAATACGACAAAATATTCACAACGCAAGGAAGCGACGAGGATGAGGAGGACACATGCAGGTCAGGTCATACACTTGTCAAGTAGTGAAGAAAAGGGGATACAAAAATCGAGGAAATAATAATTGTAAACGATAGTGATAGTATGGGGTAGATATCCAAACTTCATTCGTTAGGAGATATACGAGAAATAAATCGATTATTGGAGACGATGCAGAAAATCGGGAACGATTGATTAATAAAGAGTGACAATGAGTGGGATGACATACAAACAAGAAAACAAATCCAATGAAGTTGTATCAAAACTCCATGAATTGGAAGGCAACAGGGTCAAATCTTTGTGATAGAGGTGCTGGCCCTTCTTCCCTGATGAGACCTGGTATTTCTTCCCTCGGTGGAAGAGGCAAATGTGAAAAGTGTCGCGTGTCGTCCAAAGACGTTGTGTGTGGGACTATCGGTGCCTATAACAAATGTTAGTAGTTGTTCGATACGGCAAAAAGCGAGATGTATACTCTAATCTCCTTGCGCTCCAACGCATCCCAATCAACGCCTCGGAACCAGGGATGATCCAACACATCCTGTGCGCCACCAATCAAGTTACCCAACCGCTTTGTGCGGTCAGGGTGCAGGAATGCCTTTACAAGGTCTTTCGACAGCCGATCCATATCTCTCGGCCAATAAACTTTGCCTTTCAAAATCTTCTCATAGATGCCGGGGGCGGTCTCATCGAAAAACGGTGGGTAACCGACCATCATTTCGTACGCCAGTATACCACAAGCCCACCAATCAGCAGGTTTGCCATGCCCTTCGTTGAGGATAATCTCAGGTGCTAAGTATTCGGGCGTGCCACAGAGCGTCCATGTACGGTCGTCCACAATCTTGGCAAAACCAAAGTCGGTCAAGCGAAGATACCCTCGAGAGTCCAACAAAAGGTTTTCGGGCTTCAGATCACGGTAGATGATATTGAAAGAGTGTAGATATCTGAGGGCGAGAATGATCGTGGCAAGGTAGAACCTGGTCACGTCAGGTGTAAACCTCTGGGCCCTTCTTAGATGAGTGAACAGCTCTCCGCCGGGAACATAGGAGAGTAGCATGTAGATGTTCATACTATCTTGAAATGTGGCGTAGAGATCGACAATAAACGGATGTCTGGCCCGAGACATGATATACCGTTCTGAATTGACATGCTCGACCTGTCTCAGCCGAACAATTTCCGTTTTGCGAAGGACCTTCAACGCAAAACAATTGAATGTCCGTGCTCGGGAGTGTGATGTTCGCAGCCGGACGAGCAAAACGCGACCAAATGTTCCAGTGCCTAACAGTAGAGAGTGAGCACTATGTACGACGCCAAGCGCTCGACGAACCTAGTGTTCCCCTTACTTCGAAATCCGTCAGTCGCAGACTCCCCCTCTTGTGCAAATGTTCTTCTTCGTCTTCCAAGTGTCTTACGGGCGGCTGGATTGGTTTGGGCTGCTCGATCTCCATTTTTTGGTCAGAATCAGATTCCTTTGCTGAGCCGTCGGAATTTTCATTGGGAACCGAAGCAGCCAAATCGATAGACATGGTCTCCTCATCCCGTTCGCTCTGATTCGGAGACATCGGTGGGGTCATAGGCGCCTCGGGGATCATGGCCTTGGAGTTCTTTCGAGAGGCGGATTGAAAGGCGGCTTCAAGACCGTTTACAGTAGTCATTGAGACTGCTGGCAAGGAAGAGGACCGAGTTATTGGGAACATGGTTGATTGTATCAAGCCTGATGACGTGCAACAAAAAAGGAGACGCCTATAACAACTGCGGTGGAGATCGGGTCACGATTACTGACGCGCAACATAACACAAACGATGGGGAAAGTGATGCTTACTTTGTAACAGATGTATCAGATAAGAAGGGCCTGGCAGAGGAGGTGCCTCAGAGCATGAGGTGTCACGGTGCAGACGACTGTTGTGAAGGTAATGCCCACGTACAAGAGTCAGTGGCATACAACGCAGTTTATGAGCAGATAACAACCTTTCGGACTGATAAAATAAGATAAGAAAATATAGGCGCACAGCGCGATGACGATGGGGACGGCAAAGTACTAGTAGTAGGGGTACTGTACCTGGTCAATGCAGATCAAGGAGTTGTTAAGGTTTATCGTCGTCGATCAAATTAAATAATAAATTATATATTGTCGTCGTCGCAGCTCACATCTGTCATGTCCACACACACTATTTACAGTCAAATGCACGTCTCCAGCCGCATGCTGCTTGACACAACTCTGACAGTCTCTACAACTCCTTCTACCCTTGCGATTCATTCTACCACGGAGCAACTAGGGATCAAACGGAGATCCAGGCGGTTACGGTATCGCTTGAGTGCTTCCAATAGGTTTGCCATTGACGCAGGTGCGTTGTAAGAATGTAGCCCTGTTGTAAGTTTTGGCTTGATAAAGATATATTGACACAATTGAATACATCAGTTGCATACAGTCCGTCGCATATCGTCTAATTGGACCGCATCTGGTAGTGTGTTGCCGAAGTCTGTACACAGGCCGAATCAGACCTTCAAGTATCCAGAAGAATCATAGACCCTATGATTGACAGGCCTAAGTAAAGCGCCAACATGAATTCCTTTTTAAAATGTATGAGGTAATCTGGCACTAGGCATAGGTACACACCTCAGAAAATCAAAAACTTTGTCGGTAGCCCAGGTCAAGGCCAAAGCCTCGTGGAGACTCCGATGACAAGTACATACGGTTATTCCTCAGGGTCGACGGGACGGGATGCAAGCGCCATGATTAAGAACAGGTCCGATAATTCCGAGCACCGTGACCCCAGCCGCCGCGTTGCACGACCGATATATCCAATCTAAGCGTCGTAAACCAGAGGGAGAGCGTAGAACTTGGCAAATGAGTCAACATTTTCATACTTCTAAGAAGGCCGGACATATCCCCCCAAAAAAATTGAATTTGGACCATGTACCACTCCTAGCCGGTACTATAGCAAAGAGCATCGGGTTCCCGTCGTCACAGTCCCACAATTTGATATGCCGGGAGAAAATGACAGGTATGTGAAGGACGAGCCGAGACTGGCACCGCTGGTCTAGTGCAGGAGATAACAAACTCCCTTTGGCTGATATTTGCCACACGACCCTAGCCTTTCAATGAGTGAGCCAAATGGGGTACCAAATAACATGGTGTCAAACTCAGATACAAGATATCCTTGAGCAAATAAAGCATGGTCAGTCGTCCGGTATTAGATGGCAAGTTTTCCGGAGCCGTGAGCCAACCACTCCTGGTAGCAGGTATAGTCGACACAGGTCAGGGATATGCCGAGGAGACAGCGAGGTCTCAGATCATGCCATAACACAGTGGCGATCACCGACTGGCTGTTGAAACGAGAATGAAGGCTTTCCCATCTCGGGATTCTGAAGCCAGTGTTGAGCATACGGCGATCATCAGAGCCGGTATAAATAATTTGGGTCGGTCCAGTGGCCATAAGGTTTGACGTTAAAACGCAGGAGTTGAAAGTGACTGATTACTTGTAAGTCTGTGACAGCGCCAACGCTCGCGGCCGGGGTTAGGTTTCCTCACTACACCTCGATCACTCAGCGAGTCCACCAAATGTCCCGCTCAAATAACGTCGGTGGCTGGTTGCGGGGCACAACTATAAGAAAAGGCGGCACCACCAACAATTCTCGCTCAGGTACACCTGGTCATGTAGTAGTTTCCACCTCCAGCACAATCTTTGGTGGTGGCGTTAAGGACCCATCGGGCAGGACATCCGAGTTCTTCGTCAGTATTTCTCTCATCATGCTTTTCAGAATTTTGTCAGTTTATGCTGATTGTTTTGTAGTCTATGGATGATCAATGTCCTGTTTGCAGGTCTGATAGATATCTTAATCCAAAACTTCGTCTGCTGGTTAGCTCTTGCTATCACAAAATGTAAGTCGATTCCATACAATTCCTCGGCTTGAGAATCGATTTATGTTTGTTACAGGTGTGAATCCTGTATCGATCGGTTATTCACTCTAGGTCCTGCTCCATGTCCTATATGCTCCAAAGTTTTAAGGAAACTAGCATTCACTCCCCAAACATTCGAAGATCTAACCGTCGAAAAAGAAGTCGCCATAAGACGACGCATAGCAAAGGAATTCAACAAACGCAGAGATGACTTTCCGGATCTTCGGTCTTACAACGACTATCTCGAAGAAGTCGAAGATATCAGTAAGTAATCGACTCAAGCTTCAGACTGTATTGTACATGTTGACCCGTTAAAAATAGCCTTCAACCTGATAAACGATATCGACATTCCCCAAACAGAAGCCCGCATTGCCGCATACCGTGCAGAAAACGCAGCTCTCATCGAGTTCAACATTCAACGCGAGGAGCAACAAGCCCTGAGTCTCAAGGATCAGGAAGAGTACGAGCGTCGTCAGCGTGAACAACGAGCTCTGGAAGCCCGGATGGAAGAAGAAGAAGAACGACAGGAGCGAGAAAATCTCGAGAGAGAACTCATCGACAAGCTCGAAACCAGCAACAAAGATGCGTCCAAGCTTGTTGCTAAAGCCCACGCGGAAGCACAGAAACGGTTGAGAGCTCGTAATGCAAGTGCTCAAAATGCGGTCATTCAGAATTCTTCCCGATTACTGCGACCAAGGACTACACCGAACACAACCATTCCCGACGTTCCCCATATCCCGTTGCAGGACGACTGGTACGCATATGAAGATATGTATGTCGTTAGGAGCAACTACTATGACCCAGCAAGCGAAGCTGTGAGGAAGGATAAGGAAGGGATAATGCGTGCTGGTGGATATCTTGTTGAAGAGGCCTGGGAAAGGGCTTTGCGTAGTGCCGTCGCAGGTCTGGAAATTTTGCCATCACAAGAACCTCTCTCTGACGGAGGAGACACAATAATGACAACCGTATGAATATTAATATTATAGACGTTCTTTGTAGGAGTAGTAATAATAGTAGTTGTTATATGTATGTCTAGAGAACGAACTTAGATTTTCACACTCTTAACAACTTGCCGAGCCAATTTATCTTCATCGGTCAGTGGCGAGAGTAGAGGGAAATATAGAACTTGGTATTTGTCCTTCAACCTGGAATATAATAAGCTTCTAGATGATAAAGATAAGCAAGAAACACACCTGAGTGCTGTTGTCTTGACACGAGTAAGCTTCAAAATCTCCTTGTATACTTCATCTAAGCCTGCACTAGAGTCCTCCAGTGCAAGACGAATCTGCGAGTGTTCGTCACCCTCGTCGTCGATGACAATAACATCCCGCTCGCCTCGAGATCGCTTCGGCGTCGTGTCATTAGAGTCGCCACCGCTATGCTTGCGTTTCTTAGACTTAATCTCTTCAAAAGAACGCATCATGCTTTGCTTGATTCGCGAAGAAAGTTTCTTGGGCGAAAACTTGGAATTCGCTGTGAACGATTTCGTTAATGCGGCTTTCCGAACAAAAGATTTTAACGACCTAAAATCTGCCGTTAGCACTTGATATACCAACGATGGGAAGTACATGCTTTGATGGATCAAACATGAGCAGGTTTATAGATCCTGTCTGAGTGACTTCGTATCCGATTATTGTCCTTGAGTGTCCATCATGCTGTAGGACCACAGGCATGCGATCCGTGACACTGATTGCTTGGGCCCCACGCAAAGCTTCATTCACTGTCGGCGGGTGTGGCATAGGAGGATCAAAGTAATTGATCACCCAATCAACCAATTTGTCCTCGGAACCTGTCCGAACAAATAAGGAAACGGGACTCCTCAATAATCAACGATAATACCTTTGGCACCAAACTGAAAATCCACCAGCCGACACCTGGAAGATGTGCTGAGACGAACTCTAAAGTATACACAGGTTCGAAGAAACATACGGGATGCCACGAGATGTAAATGCGACATACAGGTCTGCTAAGGGTCAGGGGGAGATCTATTTATAAACGAACAACGCACCCGCAGTTCCGATCCATTTCTTGGTGTCGACCAACTTTCGGTGGAGTTGTTGTGCTCCTTCAGCGTCATAACCTATCGACAACCACATTAATTCACATAAAATGTAGCAACGGAGATATCTTGCCAGTTGCCCAAGCATTTTCAATCCATAGCTGAAGATTTTGTACTCCAGGAGGCATGGGATCTTTCAGCAGAGCACTATAGGCGGGTTGCGACTTCTGTTCTATCAAGGGAATGCAAACCATCAGAAAGTTACGATAACTGGAAAAATCAGCATGCAACTTTGAGAGGAAAATTGTAAACCTACCCACAGCCTGATGTGTTGCAAAGTCAGGAGGTATTTTTAATATATGTAAGGAGCAAGACGAACCCCATCCTCGATCCCAAGGCTCGCTACCGACATGCACTGCCTCTGAATGACACAGGAAAGCCTTCCTGGTATTACCTCGTTGATGAGAGATTGAAAGAGATTTCCTGAGAAGTGGTATTAGATCGGGCGTAAAGTTGTCGGGTGCGGCAGTGTGCATAGATGGATGCCAAAAGACATTCTTCGGCGATTTCATGGATGAGCTAGAACTAGGTGGGGGTGGCTGGGCGGGATGTTGAGATTGTTCAGAGAAATGCTGCTCGTAGTGATATTGTCTCTCAGTTTCGGACTGCTTTCCGAGATCCTCGTCGCATAATTGACATTTTAGCGCTTCACTATCATGGGGGTATGGGTATAAATAAAACTAAATCTCGAAACGAAGCATACGCAGGAGACTTTCGATATAAGAATTGAACTTCGTTGTCATCGACGCCTCGGTTGTCCAAAGGAGAGAGTTTCATGAAAGTGGTATCTAATAATGCAGCGGCGCGTGACATGTGGAAGGACGACGCGTAATGCAGACTCTTTCTACGCGTGGCCCTCATCATCTCTGCTCTATATCCCTCCAGTGTCTACTTGAATCATGTCCAGGTCTTATGATAGAGGTTTGTGTGGCTTCTTGTATTGTTTGGTTGAGGCTCATCTATTCATATTTCAGCTCTCACCGTTTTTTCGCCTGATGGACATCTCTTCCAAGTTGATATATGCAATTACTTTTCTATCCACTATTCTAATCGTAAGTATTGTTAGGTGGAATATGCTCTTGAAGCAGTGCGAAAAGGAACATGTGCAGTATGTTGATCACCATCCATACACTGAACGCACACAGATCTGATATGATTTGCTGTAGGTAGGAGTCCGGGGGAAAGACGTCGTCGTTTTGGGCGTCGAAAAGAAGTCTGTTCTCCAACTACAAGATCCTCGGACGGTCCGTAAAGTTGTCATGTTGGATGACCATGTATGCCTTGCCTTTGCTGGTTTGTGAGCTTTAATTTCACCACATGGCTTGGCTGACGATTAATTAGGTCTGACTGCTGATGGACGAGTATTAATCGACAAAGCTAGGATAGAATGTCAGAGTCATCGATTGACGGTTGAGGATCCAGTCACAGTTGAATATATCACCAGACATATTGCTGGAATTCAACAGGTAAGAGCTTTGATCTGACTGAATAAGATTTTAATGTTCAATTTATCAATCTAAGCGATATACGCAATCGGGAGGGGTGCGTCCCTTTGGTATATCAACACTTATTGTAGGATTCGACCCTCACGACACAAGACCACGGCTGTATATGACTGAACCAAGTGGAATTTATAGCGCTTGGAAGGTGAGCGAACTTCTTTGCGCGAGGTTGCAAAACCGAGTTCATTCTTTCCTTCTAGGCCAATGCCATTGGTAGATCATCGAAGACTGTTCGCGAGTTTCTCGAAAAGAATCATAAAGATGACATGTCAAGAGAAGAGTCTATCAAGTTAACAATCAAAAGCTTGCTTGAGGTGGTCCAAACAGGCGCCAAGAACATTGAAATTAGTGTCATAGATGGATACAGCCAAATCACTGTGAGGTTTTAACGTCCACTTGATGAAACATCTTACTAAACTACTTTCAGAATCTTGATCTGCCAGAGATAGAAGCTATTGTACAGGAAATCGAACGAGAGAAGGAAGCTGGTACGTTCCTCAAGCCGAATGATAGACTATATATCTGATTTTCGATTACAGAGGCTGAAAGAAAGAGGTCCAGACTAGCTGCTACAGCCGCTGGACAGGCATCGATGTCCTCAAGGGCAGCGGACGACGCACCTGAAGAACAGTAATCATATCATTGTGAAACAAACTTGACCGCTGTATTATAACTGCAATGGTGTGCAGAGTGCTAGTTAGTCTTGATTGCCAGAGAAATCGAGAGAACTTCGTCTTGTTCTTGAAAAATCAATCAAGTTGTTCAAATCATACATTGCACGTACTTCCAGCCTAGGGTTACGTGGAAATTCGTTTGTGACTCTGCGCGGACGAGTTCCACGCGTGACGTACGTGGAAGCTCAGTTTGAATATCTTTTCTGCGACTCGAAGTATCACAGATCTCAGTCACTGGACGCTTTTTGGCCGACATCGATATGTCGACGACGCCCCACCAGTCCAGCTACGTCCTTGGGGCTCCAAAATCTGCATTATCGCCCAAACATATCTTGTATTCTGAGATCTTGGCAGTCACTTCCGTAATGCGCAAGAATTCGCGTTGGGCTTCCTCCAATTATTCACTCAGTGCTCGAGATTCGGCTCTTGCAAGTAGCCTTGGTCTTCGACGACCAAATCTATCCGACTCCCCACTTTTTCAACGTGGTAATTCAGAGAAAGATCTGATGCTCAACTTCCAAGAATTGAAACGAGAAATAAGAAATGTCGAAGGCGCGTTCTACCATGCCAGTATATTCAATTACGCGCCAATCGTGCATTTGTAGACATCCAGTCCGTTCCGTTGACAACTCTGTTGTCACCGTTCTTTGCTATCATCCGATCGCCACTTTCAACTGGGCCGATTACATCTGCGGCATTGTCCTCTCTCCACTCGTTATTTTTGTGCGGCCTCATAACACCTGAATCGCCCTCTCTGGGGACTGCCCTTATGGAGCTCAGTTCTGCGATTTCGCATTGCAAGTTTGAACCAAGCGATTCTTCTGGCGACGAAGTTGTGCTATTAAGGATAATGACTATAATTCGAGACTGTATGTGCAGTCCCGTAGGAACTGTACTAGGAGATATTGAAGTATGTGAGATACTGGAAACAGTTCTCACTACGTGCTGTCAAATGCGACTGAGTGGTGAGCAACATATAATTATACAACGTACGAAGTACTAAAGTCAATGCAGAAATTTTGCGACGGGCTGCGGAACTAACGATGCACGACGTTGTGAGAACCGTATTTGCTAAATTACATGTGCTAGATCCAGTCACCGAAGAAAATAAATTATTGACAAGCGCGGAGGATGCGCATGAAGTGGATGTTAAATCGTCTGCTTCTACGACCGCTGAAGAGAGCACGCTGGTTCAATCCGAGGTAGTAACGACGCCAGTACAAGCGGTTGAGAAAGAGATACTCCAATCATTTGTGCTGGAAGCGCCACCCCAAAATACAGACTGTAAGCATTTCTTTCCGTATTTTCTGGCAAGTGTCTGATTCACCTCAGACGGTCTCCCTTCGATCGTCGAGCTCTTGCGTGTCATCATCAATATTCTAGATCCCAGCGATCAACTTCATACAGATTCTACTCGTGCAACAGCTCTAGCAATTCTCAATGCTGCATTTGATGTAGCAGGCTCTCGAATGGGGGACTTCCCATCTCTCTCGGCTTTGCTCTTAGATCATGGGTGCAAGTATCTCTTTCAACTTGCTAGATCCGATAGTCCTACCGTCCTTAGCTTGTCTTTACGGACCATATCAACCATGTTTGAAACCATGCGCCCTCATCTAAAGCTACAGCAAGAACTTTTCTTAGCCTTCACTGTCGACCGCCTTGCCCCACCACTTCCAGATAAACCATTTAACGTGCCTCGGAAAGGCATCTCATCTCCTCGCCCTGGAACTCCCGTGACCTCTTCCCCCATGCTCAAACCTGTCGATACAAATTCAGATTCGCAGCTCGGAATAGCTACATCACCAAGACCTACAGTCGCACCCGCTCGAGGCGAAACAAGGGAACTAATGCTGGAAACTTTGAGTCAAATTTCGAGGCATCCCAACTTCATGGTCGATCTGTATGCCAATTATGATTGTGATTTGAATTGTGAGAACATGTTTGAAAGGCTAGTTGACTTTTTGACCAAGGTACGTATTGTTGTTGGCAAGGGAGATTCAAGGTATACTTATTGTGTTGTGAAGGGTGTTTATTCGACACAGCATTCTGGTGGCTTCGAAACTCAACAGCAAAATTCACAATATCTATGTTTGGACCTGATTCTGGCGTTTGTGGATCATATGACAAAAAGAACAAAGGTCGGTGTCCTTTCTGACGAACCGTAAGAATCTTGATAACACATGTTGCACAGGTATCGGAAACATGGACTTCGGTGAGTGTATTATGTGGTGATGAAATCATTCATTCATTATCTCACGTGCAGACGAACCTGCGTAACTTTCAAAGACATGTCCGACTGTTAACGATTTGTTGACAACAAAATCTCAGAAGAATCTCGTCTTAACTGGCGCTATGCGGTTCAATACAAAACCCAAGAGTGGAGTCACGTTCTGGGAGGAAAATAAACTTATTTATGCAGATTTGTCCGAGAAAGTTTCTCGTCAGCGTAGCTTGGCTATCTTTCTCAAGAATTGTTCGAGACTGGATAAGCGACTGCTGGGAGACTTTATATCAAAGCCAGAAAATAGCGAGGTTTTGACCGAGTTCATCAGCTTATTCGATTTCAAGGATGTAAGTGTGTTGTGTTGTTTCTCCTATGAAAGTAATTGACAACCTTTCGACTAAGAAACACATCGCGGATGCCATGCGGGAACTGCTGGAAACCTTCCGACTACCTGGGGAGTCACAACAGATTGAGCGAATCACAGAAACATTCGCTAAATATTACATCGCGTCTGAACCCCGTATGTGTTCCCGTATTCGGTTAGTAGATGGACTCCTTATGCAACCTACAGCCGAAATCAAGTCCCAAGATGCTGTTCATATATTGGCCTACTCCGTGATCATGCTGAATACGGATCTCCACAATCCTCAGATCAGAGTGAGCTATCTTAGCATTCTTTCAACGATATGTCGTCCTGACTTGGTCACAGAAAAGGATGACTGTCGATGATTATAGACGGAACTTGAGGGGAGAGAACGCTGGAACAGACTTCTCTCCTGTGTTTTTGGTAAGGAAGATGTATGAATCACTGAGCGGGAATTCAATGTTTATCTTGCAGCAAAGCATCTATGACTCTATTCGAAAACGTGAAATTGTTCTGCCTGAAGAACATACAGGCCAACTCGGGTTCGAGTATGCATGGAAGGAACTACTTATGCGGTCTAAACAAGCTGGTTCGGATATTTTGGTTTCGTCCCTTGAATATCTTGTTGATAACTACATGTGTCAGGCGATTTCATGATGTGCAACACATCTCTTTTTGACAAAGAGATGTTTAAGTCGATTTGGAAGGCTGTGATTTCGGCTATAGCATACGCTTTCATATCATTCGAGGACGACTATATAATCGAGCGATCTATTGCTGGTTTCCGCCAATGTGCCACACTGGCTGGACATTTCCACCTGCCTGATGTTTTTGACTATGTCGTCGTTTCTCTTTCACAAGCCACCAGTCTCCTTTCAGAGTCTCTTCCTACGACTGTTCCCAATTATCCCGTGGTCACGGTAGAAGATCAACCTGTCACCGTTTCTACATTGTCGGTCAAGTTCGGTACCAACTTCAGGGGTCAACTCGCTGCTGTTGTCTTGTTCAACATAGTCAATGGGAACGGAAATGCTTTGAGGGAAGGATGGACTCAGGTTCGGACTGTTCTCCTGTTCTGCATGCAGTCCCTGCTGATGGGTCGTTGTTGCTTTAGATATTTGAGATGTTCACAACATTGTTTATCCATACCCTGTTGCCTACAAGCATGCTACAGATGGAAGACTTCTTGGGTGGAACCAGCATGATTCCATTGCGAGGAAACTTGCCGTCTCAACCTGCGCCTAGGAATGACGGCCTCTTGTCAGCTCTATCTTCCTACCTCCTAACACCATATAGCGCGAATCATGACCAACTTCCAGAAGCTACTGAGTCTGAGATCGAGAGTACTTTGTGCACTATCGATTGTATCACATCATGCCGTTTGGACGAATTATATGCACAAATCATGTACGTTCATTCCTAGTACGCCTAGGCCACGTAAACTGAATTTGACTCTGTAGGTTGCTTGACGTAGATGCACTGGTCGCAGCTGTACGCGCTCTGGAAGCTTTGGCTCACGAGAGGACAGTGGCAAGGCTAAAACAAGAGGGAGATGATGTCCAGGCTTCGTTCAACACTGGCAGCCGTATCCTTGATGGTCAATATCTCCTTCCGTATGACCCAGCGTCAGTTTTCCTCCTTGAAACGATGGTCAGCATTCTCCGGCAAACACCTCAACATATTGAGGAATTATGGTAAGATTTACGATCGAAAGGAGTGGGGTTGTTGCTGAATATTTCACGGATAGGCCTATCGTTTTTGAACATTTATCCGCTCTGTTGTCTGCAGCTTCACAGTACAGTGTCTTGTTGATCGAACGAGCTATAGTGGGATTGTTTCGGCTATGCTCAATCCTTTTAGGAAAAGTTCGTTCAGTTTTATTTACAGAAATTCAAACCTCTAACCGCCATATCCAGTCTTCAATGCGAGACCAAGTATACGTAGCTTTTGATCTGGTCGGAAGGCTCCCTTCTGTAACTGCATTTTCGGTAGCGGAACAGATTATGTCTGGACTTGCGCAGATCATACAAGGTCGAGAGATTATCAAGTAAGAGTTTCTATCGTAGCTTCACTATGTCTGATACAATATTGTGGCATACAGCTCTCAAACAGAATGGAACATCGTCTTCGCCATATTCCGTGCAACAATTCAGCATCAGGAGGCCTCTCGGGTTTCATTCGAATTGGTCTCTGGCTATGTGCTGGATGGTCCAGAGCAATTTGTAACAGTAGATAACTTCCCTGGGCTTGTAGCCGTCTTGGATGAGTATGCTTCGGCAGCCAACAGTGTCATAGATGTTCACAGACATACTGGTCGTCGGTCACAGCAACCTAGCTCATCAGAGTGAGCCTCTATTCATTTCCCTCACCAACTTCGTTAATCATGGTCATGCAGCTCCCCAATGATTGAAAGAGGGCGAAAAGCCATAGATATTCTGTTCGATCTCAAACGGTTTATTCCAGCATTTGTCGAAACTTCAAAGCTATCTCGCAGTCAAGGTATTCATTCGCAGAGCTCTAAAATCGATACGTTGCTCATCCGTAGTCTAGCTTGGCGGCAACTTTGCTTACCACTTCTGACAGCTCTTGGCCGACAATCTGTCAACTCTTCACGAGAAGTTCGTCAAGTCGCCATACTCCAGCTCCAACGGTTACTTTTAGGACCGCATATCCTCCTCGAGGATGCCAACCAAAGCCAAGTTGAAGAAGCTTTCAACAAAATTGTGTTTCCCTTGCTTGATGAGCTACTGAAACCAGAGGTTTTCAACCGTGATCCTGCAGGAATGCCAGAGACCCGCCTGCGCGCTTCGGCGTTGTTATCGAAAACATTTATGCAGCTTGAAGTTAAGGACGGGGAAACTCAGGCGGACATTCGGGTTATCTGGATACAGATATTAGATTTGCTGGACAGGCTTATGAATATTGATCGAGGAGATCAGCTGGTGGGTATCTATCTGCGTTCACTAATTCTTGAGCTTATGTCCTTCCTTTTCACCCTTAGTACGAGGCAATTCCGGAATCGCTGAAAAATGTCGTACTTGTTATGAACGCGACGGGACTGTTGGTTCCTCCTTCCCAAGATGATCAACGGAACGAAAGGCAGCAACAGCTGTGGGCGTTGACCGAAGAACGGTTTGAAAGGTTTTTGCCAGGGTTCCTTGCGGCCGTCCTTCCACAACCTCCATCAGAGTTGCAATCTTCGTAATAATTATTTAATTTAAGGATGACGGTACGCAGAATAAATAGTACAGCAAACATGTCTCGTTGTACATATAAATCGCAGTAGATGCTTAAACAGATCACCACCGGTCAAAGAAATTTCATCTTCGATGGTCTACGCATGTAGAGATGAGATGCCGAGTCTTTGATGAGAAATTTTGTTCTACATACCTGACACGAACGACTATGGCTCCCAGGAGAATCAAAGGAGCTACGGTGTAAGTCATAAGGCGGACAATATGCGGGCTGTTACCAACAACCCAGGTCGACCAGCCTCCGCCTAGATGAGCAGTAAAAACCAGTAAGGAAAATACCAGATATCCGGACAACCTGAAGGATGCACATTGGTAAAAAGCGTCAAAAATTTAGGAGCTCATATGCCAAACCTGTGGTATTTCCAGAAAGCCTTGGCTTTGCCTGGTCCGCCTAATAGCTTTCCCTCAAACCAAACACTGGACGCGCCGAACAAGAGTTGGAGGAACAGCAGCATGACGGCAGTGATGCCGAGGATCTGGAAGGATTCTGCTTATGAATAACAGGGAAGCCAAAGAAGTAGTTGGATCGAGTACGGACACCGTGCGAAGTAGTGAAATGGGGGCTATGATTCAATGTTTTGTTGTATATCATTGCGGATATTCCCAGCATGAAAGACACAAAGCCGCTGATCATGGCTAGCTGGTGTCTATTAAGCCCTGCAGCTTTTGTTCTGGGCTGCGAGGTCGGCTGTAGAGTGAGAATGCCTGTGATTGTATGGTAAGACTCGACGAAGACAGAGGGATTGTGGAACTTTGAGGCGGACCATACGCAAAAAACGATATTCCTAGACTCTGGAGGGTGGGATGGAAGATGAAGGGTCCTCGTATCCCACTATTCAAGACGATTAACAAAGTTGACGTCAAGAAAATCTGTTTGTTAAAATGAGGCGAATCTGAGGTGGGGGTTGCATACTAATGGTTCAATGCGGCTTACGGCTGTGGAGATATATGCAGCCCACTCTGCGGCGACGTCACCTCTGCGGAATTCTGCCCTCATCATTTGTTCTTGAGTAAGTTCGGGTTGAGTAACTTGAGTTTCAGCAGCACCAGGTTCTGTGACTAGACGCTGGTATTCTGGGCCCTGTACGTCAGTACCTTGGTTTGTGCGGAACAAGCTCGCGAATATAGTGGTCATCGCTCACAAACAAACGCACAGAGGGTGATTGATTTTTATGTTAATCAGATAACTTGTCGACGTGGACCACGCGACGTTGTAGTAGACGCTTAGAATGGGTTCGGTTATCTTTGGATTTCATTCATATTATGAGACCATCTTTGCGTTGTTTCCAAGCTCTGTCTCAGCGTGCTGCTCATAAACGACTATCTCCTTCACGCTCAAACAATGTAGCATTCATTGGCCTCGGAAGGATGGGATTCGAGATGGCCATGAACTTGTGGAAAAAGCGGTTGATTCCGGGTGATGAAGCTGGCGAGATTATCGTTTGTGATTCCCGCCAAGAAGTGGCGATGAGATTCATTCAGGAGGCTGGTGAGGAACGTGTTAGCTTTGTTAGGACGCCACATGAGTGAGTCCCGCCAAGTAGCGCATCCTCTACATTGAATGTAAGTGTTTACCCGCCAGCATTTCAGGGCTGTCTTTTCATCGGGGACTGTAATTACCATGCTACCTTCATCGCCCCAGGTACAGGCAGTCTACATGGAATCTTCCCAGAGCATCTTAGCCGCTCTCCGAGACCTACCCCCGGAGGAGGCCAAGAAGACGCTTTGTATTGATTCTACGACTTGCGATGTCACCACTGCGCAAGAAGTTGCAAAAGCCGTGAACGGACTGAATGCAAGCATGGTCGACGCTCCTGTGTCTGGAGGTGAGCACGGCTTTTTATTGACGGAAATACCAATTGTTCTATACCTTATCTATAGGTGTCACTGGAGCTAAGGCTGGAACTCTGAGTTTCCTGGTGGGCGGACCCGAACCGTCTTTCGCTCTTGCGTCTCCAATATTGGCCTTGATGGGTGCCCGAATAATTCACTGTGGACCCTCTGGCGCTGGACTTGCTGCAAAAATATGTAACAACATGATACTAGGCGTGCAACAGGTTGTGGTCGCGGAAGCTATGATACTTGGAGAGCAGCTCGGGCTTGATCCTAAGATATTGGCCGGAGTCATTAACAGTTCTACAGGCAGGTGTTGGGCGAGCGAAGTGAACAATCCAGTCAGAAGTGCCTTAGAGATTAAGTCAGGCCACACAGGGTCGCCTTGCGAGCGTGGGTTCGAGGGCGGTTTCGCATCGTCTTTGATGTTGAAGGTGAGAAGAAGCCTCTTGGGATTCGAAAGCGACACCAGCTAATCTTGACTAGGATATGGGCTTGGCAACAGAGATGGGTAGAGTAACACGCAGTCCGCTGCCTTTGGGACTAGCGACAGAACGTATCTATGCCGACATGATTGAGAAGATGCCGGAATTGGCAGGCAAGGATTTTTCGAGTGTGTATAGCTATTTGCAGGGGAAAATACAGAGTACGGCCTGAGTAGGTAGAATGCATACCATTTATAGCGGCAACAAATTTTACGAAAATCAAAGATGATGATCGATGACATTTTCAGAATTTTGTTTTTTTGTACATTGACGACGACGACGACAGCAACTACGAGAAAACTTGAGCATATTTTCTGTTGCTTTTTTTTACTCTGCAGCCAATTGGCATCTGTTACATCTGATTACCTTTTCGAGACCATATCTTTGTCTTGTCTTCTTTCCAGCGCACTTTTCCTTTCGCTCTTTCTTGCTTCCTGTAATCGCCATTGTCTGGCGCAATAATTATGTCTGAGAAGCCCAACGTTATGATACTTGGTTTGCGATCCCTCTTTGATCCGTCGGCCTCGACACTCATGCTTCCAAAGGTGGCTTGAACACCATTGCGCGCGCTTTGGCCAGCTATCTGGTTCCTTTGGATAACGATTCTCTTGTAAACGTGAGTGATCCTTCCCCGCAGCTAATTATGCGCCTATTTTTTCATTTTCTGCCATAGCACCTGAGGATAGTTGATAAATATTCCATTAATCCACCCACAACGTAAGATGTTTCTTCAAAGCCGTCTCTCTCCCTTTTTAGCTGATCGTCGAATGGGTTTAGATACCTGGGTGCCGAGTTCCCTAAAGTAGTGGCAAAACCCAATGTCGAATATCTCCAAGCCAACCTTACTGTCCCTGGTGCGAGTTGTTGTCTTTGTTCATCGGCCCATTGCACTAACATGGTTCCCAAGCCACTGTTTCGTCTGTTTTTGATGCCCCAGACGGACGAGCTCCTTTTACTTATGTTTTCGATTTAACGGGGGAGATACGCTGGGATAGGCCAGCGGAGGTACGTTCATCCTTTAGTCCTTCGCAATTGGTAAGGTCAATCCGAGAGATAGGTACAAGTATCACACACGTGCAACGTTGCCCGACTTATCGGTACCGAAGCTGCAAAACGTAAAGTCAAAGCCTACATCCGACTGCAGCACCCATTCTATACCTCCGATAAACACCCGGCCCAAGAAAAGGATGACATCAAGCCAGATGGTACATACGGAACCTGGTGGCATGAAACTTTGCGAATACTGGGCGCCATCAAAGAGTAAGTTGATCTGAATTCTTGAATATATGATACAATTCTTACCTCCCATGTGACAGCCTAAATCTAGTCATTCTCAGAATATCCCACAGTTATGGGCCTTATCAGACTGAAATGAGTACGTGTCTTTATCTCCGCCAGCTGCGTATTATGTGTCATCTCATCATTCAACAGTATCGAGTATTTTTGTTATCTCCTCTGTTTACGCGTATATGCGCAAGCCTATGAAGTCATTGTGCGTTCATCAGCTATATTATATCTCGCGTCAAATCATCTGACTCGTGATAATCACAGGTGGTCTCCTGGGAAGCACCTCCACAATGTTGTACATAATGTTGACGTTGCCGGCGGTCTTTGGAGTTGTGCTCTGTGGATAGATAAAGTAGGTGGACGAGAGAAAGCTGATGCACTTGCAGCAGAGGAGATCTATTGGCACAATGACAAGAAAATGCTTGACAAGGTCGTTGGAATGGTGGGGCCAGATGTCAAAGTAAAAGCTCCCCTGTTCAATCTGGTACGCGCATTGGTTCGGATGGCCAAGTGTTCCTCAATAACGCTTACAATAGTCAGGCGATCCCAATTTGACGTTCCATAATCTGATGAAGAGCACGACCAGTGCCTTTGGTGCCACGCTAGAATATCATGACTTTTTGACGTCAACAGCTGCGAAGGTTTGATTTCTTACGAGATGATACATATTTTCATTTCTCTTATATGCCGATTCCAGTTCAAACTAGAAGAGCTGGTAGAGGATATAAACGAGGAGCATGTTGGGGCGTGGACGACAATGATCACAACTTCAACGCCACCGATTCCCAATACACCTCTGAGCGCTTACATGGATTTGTATTTGCTTGGGAAACACAATTTTGGTCTATCGAATCAGAAGATCACGGATGTTGTAGGATACACCCTGAAAGTTCCGGAGATGAACGAAAGGGTGATTCTTGAGATGGTTCAGAAATGGAAGGATGAGGGAAGTTGGCCAGTGTTTGACTAGTGAAGAGAGAGAGACTGTGTGTTCCTCAGTTACGTGTCTGTTTCGCATATCTTGCCTTTGTTTTCGATTTGTTCAGCTGCAGCTTGTGGATTTGACGATTGCAATGTTCTTTTTTATCAAGACTCTGATTTTATAGTTTAATTGCTGTTTAATCTAATACCCTGTATCCACCCTCCGAGTCCTCCCATTTACAAGACGTTTCGGTGTTCACGTTCATTCCGGAGCATTCGACCGAGGAGCTTCGCATGTTTTTGTCCTGTGACGTATGAGCTCCGAGCAATGTTTCAATGCATTTGTTCCTCAGTCACGTAAACAATATGAAGACCACGGATGGTGTTGGGCCAGCTTGTGGGGTCCAGCAAGACAATCGGCGATAATACGGCAAACTAAGAAAACGCGGTGCCTGAATAACACGGTCAGCCACACTTGATGCTTTTAATCGGTGGCGGCTATCTCCTAATTCGAGCGATGATATTTGTGCCGATAAATAAATCGTTCGTGCCGGCCGGCATAAATTATGTTCTTCATTTGCAATAAAACTCCGGTATGATAGATCCAGGTCTTCTGATTTACGCTGGCGGTGGAATTAGGTAATCTTTAGAGAAACCGGGTCGGATATTACGATGTCCAAGCTGAATGAGCGGAGTCAGATGGCTTTTCGACGCAGATCTAACAACTTTTCCATTTTTACAGGTCACCGGCAGCCTTTAACCAATGCCGAGTCACTCGTACAGCCAACTCGGGACTTGCCTTCATTTTCCTTCATGGATCCTCTTCCACTGTATGAAGCCCGGAGCTTACCTGTATATGCCCCTCCTGTTACAAGCTCTTCGCCACCGTCTTCTCCATCGTCTTCCATATCCGCTCTTTCGCCAATGCAAGACGATTCCTGCGCTACCAGCAATTATATCTACAAGTCGGATCATCTACTCGTCAATTTAGGTCCTCGTCGATGGGGAACAACCTATCCAGTTTACGGCTATCAGGGAATTGTCCAAGGAAAAGTGAGGATGAGAAAGAGATGCAGCAATATCACCAGCATAACTACCACGGTATTTTCTGCTTTGCTACTTCTGCGCATCTTTGATGACCTCGGGGAATAGCTTCAAGGTGTTGTTAGCAATATCACTACGGATACAAGTGGTCCCGTCGGGGCATCTCCCACATGGGTCCTGTCTCGGAACGTCGTACTGTTTGGGTCCTGTCTCGGAACGTCGTACTGTTTGATTCTGGGCCTCACAAAAGTGCCGTACTTGACGGAGAAGAATACTTTTTTTTACTCCCCTTTCCAACATGTGCTACCAGAGGAGATTCCCCATTGCCGCCTGCATATGCGGTCGTTCACTATGGCGCATATTGTCATATCAAATACCATCTTAATGTGGACATTGTGCGAAAAGGACTTTACAGACATGAGAGGTGAATTTTCCTGCTTTAAAGTCATGCGCAAGAGGTAATTACAAGTCTTAGGGTATCTATACCGATTTCATACCTCCCCCGATCAAGACCATCCCTCCCGCCATTGCTTGATTTGGTCCCACGATACTCTTTTGAAAATACTACTGACAACGAAAGAATCGGAACCGTTGAGCTTACGGCATCTAGCATCATAGAAGATGTGCCAAAGGCATTCCTAGCT
Organism: Sarcodon aspratus; assembly: GCA_003313825.1. Lineage (NCBI taxonomy): Eukaryota > Fungi > Basidiomycota > Agaricomycetes > Thelephorales > Thelephoraceae > Sarcodon > Sarcodon aspratus. The sequence goes on from QLOR01000307.1 coordinate 21,319, forward strand.
TGTTCTGCTTACGTCCGTCTTTTGCTATCACCAGACAATGAAGCATCGACTGAAAGAGTTGCCTGCTATAGCTTACCATGCCATCCCCAAGTCGATTTGCGGCAGGAGAAATTATTCCACTTGCAGCGACGATCTCGTGCCAGAAAAACCCCTGCCTGCCTGGGTACCTGATTACCAGCAACTGTCTGATAATTGAATTTGTCAAACGCAGCAAGATCTGGTTTGGTTCGGGTTGGAACGTGAAAGAGACCGTGCTGTCTTCAGCGATACTTCAACGTGTTGTCAATGATGTTGAAGGTGTTAATGTGTCTTACTGGTCCTTGCAAGCGGGATGCAGCCAGGAGCAAATGTCATGCTACATACATGGAGCCTTGGAAATAAGCGTTTGTTCGCCCCTAGCCTACTATCTACTTCAAACTGATTGGTTGTTCTTTCGCTTAGTTCATGATACGCGTGTATCTAAAGCTACCGCGCAATGTTGCTATCAAGCTGCGTAGCTGGAAGCATGACGAGCCGGTCAAAATCACGACTGATCCTTGGATAGATCCGGTGTTGGCAGAAGAGACAATGGATCATCCGGCTTTGAGACTAGATGACTTAAACTTTGACAAGGAAATGCTCGACCTTGGGCTCTGACCGGTTTCCCTTTCTATATTTTGAGGGTTTTCATATGCAAGTAAGTATCATGGGCAATTTTTGTATTCAGGTCTTACAGTAGTATGCGTATCATAATTTTTTTTCCTTTTCTGGCAAAGCGAAGTTCGCTGAGATATAGTCAAAATCAGGCATTTGGACTGTCAGTGACGTTATTAGCAGCATCTCTTGCGCTGTGCTCTCTGCTGTTTCTGGTCTGCGAATTTGGTTCACCAGTCATGCTTGCGGCGGCGACTTCCTTCTTTTCGAGGACAAATATCTCCCAAAATTATAACATCGGCCAGTCGTCTTCGACATCCAGTGCATTAAGCAGCAGAAGTGGAACACCAACGCCAGGATCTTCTTCTACGCTCCCAACACCAATAACCGCACCTCCCTTTCTTGTCGGTCCTTGGCGTGTTCAACCTGCTACACATAAGACTACCAACAAGCGCGTGTCGGTATGGAGTTTCGATAAGAGAATGCCAGAGATGGAGAAAATGGGTCCGGTAGGAAAGGAGAGGACGCTTGAGGTGCTGAAATCAGAGGCAAGTTTGTAACGTTTCGTTGAACTTTGAGAGAGGGCATCCATAAACACGATATTTCCGCAGGCTACGTCTTTGTCAAGACTCAGGCATCCATGCATTCTTGGTGCGTTGAAAACTTGTCTGTCTAATTAATCATGTTGCGATCGTACGTGTTGATGCAACCAAAGAGGTGGTCGAACCGTTGGAAGAAACACGCAGTGAATTGGTATTTGCCACCGAACCTTTGTTGTCATCGCTTCTTCTGTCGATACCAAATTCGAGTCAGCGGTCACCTATAGTGGAATTGGATGAAGTCGAGGTAATAATGGCGAATGTTTCCTTGTCACGTCATGCATAATACTGACGCCGATCTGTGAAATTATAGATACAAAAAGGCATATTACAACTTTGTAAAGGCCTGTCGTTTCTCCACACTTCCGCACGGTTGATCCATTCCAACATAAGTCCGGAAAGTATACTCATCAATAGTGCCGTTAGTTCCAACGTCTCATGATTTTTTGCCATTTAGTCTAAGTGATGCTGGTTTTACAGGGTGATTGGAAGATCGGCGGCCTGGGATTGACGATAGCTTTGGTGCAACAGAACGGGACACCCACGAAATGGGAATTCCCAACTTTCGACGGTCGTGTGATGTCTTATATTCAGAGATCGTTTGATTACATGGGTTTGTCTATTGTCTGCTGGTGATCCATATTGCACTCACGCGGTTTCAGCACCTGAATATGCTCTGGATGAAGTCTTGAATACGGCTTCTGACATGTATTCTCTAGGGTGCCTTGTTTATGCTGTTCATTGCAAGGGCGACCCGCCTTTCAAGAATCATGGGAGTTTAGGTGGGCTACGTGAGAACGCAGGGCGTGCCCTAGTGGGTGTAGACCGCCTGGATCGTGATTTACAAGGTACGTCGTTGAAAACAACTTCCGATAAATTGACTTTGAACAGTTTGTAGCCATGTTAATTTCGCTCATTACGCGACATAGTCAGAGTCGGCTCACTCCTACGACACTGCCAACTCATTCGTTCTTCTCGTCACTTCCAATTTCGACCTTGAACTTCTTGGATAGGTCGAATTTTGCCGCCAAGACGAGAGAAGAGAAGGTGTCCTTCATGAAGGGCTTGACAAGCGTGTTAGATAAGTTCTCCGAGGGTCTTCGTGTGCGCAAGATCCTTCCGTCGCTGCTAGAAGAGGTGAGTTGTGTGCATATATCGTAATATCAAGTACTGAGATACTTCGTCTGATAGATGAAGGACTCGCAACTGCTGCCTACCATCCTTCCTAATGTATTCGTTATAGCGCATGTGCTGTCGCCGACTCAATTTGCGGCGCTAGTATTACCAAACCTGAAACCGTTGTTTGTGGTGAAAGACCCACCACAGAATATGATCACACTCTTGGACAATTTGAAGATACTTCAAGAGAAAACAGAGAAGCCCGTTTTCTTAGAACGTAAGTATTTAAATCCTTCAGGCGATTAAGTAGATGATAAATCACCTTCATAGATGTCATGCCTTTGGTATACAACGCATTGGATTCAGAACATAGCGTAGTCAGTATCCAACATATTCACGCGCGTCTCGTCTGTTGACGCATTCCAAAGGTACAAGAACGTGCACTGAAAGTTGTACCTGACCTTTGTGACACAATTGATTATGCCGAGGTTCAGGGAGTTTTATTTCCTCGGGTTGCCGTACGTGAAGCTTTTTTTATGAATGTGCCGATAGCTGAGGAACTGAGTAAATCAGATGGTATTCACAAAGACGAAAGTCCTGAGCGTAAAAATCGCCACATTAGTGCGTTCCTAGAGTCTCGTTGTGCATTTAATTGATCACCTGTTTAGACGACGTTTTTGACTATGGTAAAGACTCTAGATCAAGTAAGGACGACCATTGATGATTTCTGTTTGGCGTTCTAATAAACAATCACTAGGGAATATTGACCCAGAAGCTCGTGCCATTGTTGTCTAAAATTCGAACGAAAGAGCCTGCAGTGATGGTAAGTCGATACACTGTTATTATATCTTCTGAGGCTAAATCACATCTCATCAGATGGCAACTCTGAACGTCCAGGAGGAGATGGGAGCAAAGGTTGACCGAGAAGCCGTGGCGATCGCGATTCTACCGCAGTTATGGCAAATGGCAATGGGACCTCGTGAGTCCTCCCCCCTAACGAATGGATGAACCGCTGATTTCGACTGTTGTCGATAGTTCTCAATGTTGACCAATTCCAAAAGTATATGGCCGTCATTAAGAAACTCGGGGATCGAGTTCAAAGAGAACATGATCAATTTCTTCGGGATTCTCAGCGAACAGAAGATCGGTCTGCTTTTGCTACGAACGAAGCAGCGACTCCAAACTTTGGAGAGGCTGTGAGCTTTGAGAACTTAGTTGGACGCGCTGATGGCGCATCCGTGAAGCCTGACACGGTGATTGATGGTAACAAAGGTTGGGATGACGATGACCCATGGGCAAGTATTTTCTCATCTGCAGAGGTCAGCATCTGTTCCCATTTTTCTCGTTTATCCTGTCTGAACCATTTCTAGGCCCCATCCACACCATCTCTGTCTCCACCTCCCTCTGCTCCACAGACAGTATCATTACCATCGTCACCAAGAGTGCCGCCAAACTTCACAGAGCCTCCAAGAACCAACGGCGCTCGATTGGCTAACCGTGGTCTTGGTTCGATTCATGTACAGTCGAGCTCGTTTAATACAGCTGTCTTTGGAGCCTCTACGCCTAAACCGCCAATCGGGATCAACAAGAGTCCCATTGCTCCACCAATACAGCCTAATTATACAGGTGGATCATCGCAGTCTAAACCATCGACGAGTCTCTTCACGAGTCCAAGCATCATGCAGCCATTGCAGCCAAACACCCCTCCCATGGTTCCACCAATACAGCCTAACTATACGGGCGGCTCTTCACAGCCTATAGCTTCAAAGAGCCTCTTCATGAGTCCCAGGCTGATGCAGGCACTCCAACCAAACACCACTAGCGGTTTCTCACAGCCACCCCAAGCTCCCAAAAGCCAATTTGCTGCACCGAATTACAATATATCTCTACCTGCTATGAGCCCCACTCCCATGTCATCATTTCCTCTGGTTCCGTCCGCGCCAACCACCTCACCGCCACCCTTTTTCAATGGAGGAACTGGTGTTATGGCTCCCTCCAAGCCACTTCAGCAAACGTGGGGCAATTCAACAAATAAGTCTTCGAAAGACGATTGGGCAGACTTCGATCCATTGGCCTGAAAAAATGCACTGTAGTGGCGTCCATTTGTAAATATATTCATTCATCTTTTTCTATGTCTATGTGCATCCTAGAGGGGACTGTGGAAGCAGCAACAATAGTTTTTTCGAAGGCTTCCAACCCCCCTTGGGAAGGAATGTCGTCTGGATTGACAGGCAAACCCAAGATGGCTCGCAAGACCAGCTCAGCACCTGATTTAGAGGATACCAGGCTGTTCTCTTGGCACGATGTGCTCATTACGCCTACAATGCGAATTAGTTTGAAAATATCGAACAGCAGTGCACGACGAGACTCACATTTGGTGCAACCTGTACTACATGTACAGGCGACAGTAACATCGTATGCAGTGCGGACAAGATCGGAAACATTGTCGAATGCTTTAGCAGCGACTCCGCCGCTCTTGCCGGGAATATCGTAGAAAATGAGCCTGCATTCTATTCTAAGCCGACAATCTCACAATAAATACTGAACATACCGCGCTGGACGCTTCCTTTTTGATTCAGTGGCTTTATATTCCTTCTCTGCTGCCTTACATTCTGTTCTGAGATCTGCAGACATTGCAAATCGATTCAGGATCGCATGTTCAGCCGCGTGAATCGCTTCTATGAACGCGGGGGCTTCAGAAACGTATAGCAAGACCGTAAAGGTGGCAAATTACCTGCTGAGTTGATACCTTTGGCAAACATCAACTCCAGGACAGACATTGGCACGTCTATCCAGAAGCCTACAGTCTCACGTACCCATGGTAGAGTGTCGATGTCTATTGCATCGATGATCACGTTGTTACTGGGTAAACCATTCAACTTTTATTTTTGCGGGTGGATGACGTGGAGAAACTTCACCGTATCTTGAAGTAGCCGAAGATGATTGTTCGGACTTCAACGCCTGCAAGAGAATTGATACGTTGAAGTGAAGTAGCAGGAAGATCACATACGTCCATAAAAAGCGAGCACCGTCGAGGTTGATTTAGCGGATCTTTTGATTTCTCTTATCCTGTATGTTTGCAGAGCATCCACGTCGCTAAAGCGAGGAATAGGTCATTTATTATGTGTTAGATGTATTAAAAAGATACTCACGTGAAATCCCTGTAGAAAGTGTATGTTTTATCGTTACTGGAATCCGCAATCAATATACTGGACATACCTTGGACCTAGAAATCTATGATCAGCCGATGAGAAAGAAAAACATAAGACGTGTTCATGCATACTTGTTATCCAGTTCACGTCGGCTCTTATCAAGCGAGCAACCATGCTATCGTGGCTGACTTCTTTGATCTGCAAAATGAATGAAGTGAGAGCAGAAAAGTATCCAAAACAATTACCCACCACGAAAGTGAGACCTTGGTGAATGTACTAAAGGAGAATGGTCAGTGTTGATTGTATGCTGATACCATGGGTCGTACCACAGCGCCTTCGAAAACCTCAAACATTGCTCTCGATATCTCAATTTCTTCGATGATGCGAGCAAGCCCACCACGGTCGAATTCCGTGACGTCAAGTAAAACATAACGTTCCTCCTCTATGCCTCGAAGTGAGACATATTTTGCGGGATAAGGCATGAATTTCGGATGAGTGTGATACCTGACGTTTGCCTGAGCGGAAGGTCAAGATAGCAACGTCTAGGCTTACCACCCCTCCTTGTCCTTCACGAGCCGGGTCTGGCATATCTCTTTGGTCAGAGGACCAAAATATTCTTCATCTTCAAGACTGATTGGCATTTCCACACCGGCACATTGCAGATGAGCCTGGACTGATAGTCGGTCGCAGTCAATGATATAGTTCATCAGACTTACTTCTATTATGATTTTATTCTCCAGATCAATGATCAGGTCGTCCATGGGCCTGTCGAACAGTTCGTTTGGATTATTGATATAGTAGGTATCCACAGGAAGAGAATCTGCCACATAAACAGCCAAAGCATCACGGGCCCTACGGCCTGCACGACCCGCTTGTTGACGCTGTTTATTTCAAGTCCTCAGTGCCATTCACTTCGAGCAAGAAACACGCTTACGAGACTTGCTATACCACCCATAGGAAACCCCAGAATTATTACTGCATCCAAAACACCGATGTCGACCCCTGCAACGCAACAATAAACTTCCGTGTGCAAGAAGGAAGCCTGACGCGTTACCTAACTCCAAAGCATTTGTAGCAACGATGCCGAGCAAACGTCCTGAAAAAGCCTCGTGTTCGATTATGCGTCTATCCTGAGTTACTGTCGGCGAGATGGACGGACGCTAACATGGAACAAGCTGTAGCTACCTGCGGTGAATACCCTCCCCTATATGACATGACTCTATCCAGGACATCAAGTCTCCCTTCTGCGCTCAAATCAGTACGTAAGGTCTTCATTGCCTGCACAGGAGCATTAGAGGTATGGAAAGAGGCCTAAAAGGACGCCTACCAGTTCGCAAGCTTTTCTTATCTATGGAGAGAATTTGAAGGAGAGAACAATAAGAACTGGTTGGCTGTACTGACCTTGCAGAAGAGGATTACGCGAATCCCGTGTTTCATTAGAAACCTCATCAGTCCAGTCTGCTTAGTGGATGAAAAAGGCTTTGAACGAGATCCGCCAAGAATGACTGACAGCTTCAACCATTGAGCTAACCTTCCCAAGACGAGGAACTTTTGGGTCCTTGAGTGGTGGATTCCATACCTGCACCATCTTATGAGCCAGGGAGGAACGTGTAAGATCATGCCCGACTATAACGTACCAAGAAGTCCTTTTTGCCGGCAGGAGCGCCGTCGTTTGTTATTTGATGGACGTCCTGGGTCCAATTGGTGTGTTTTGTGTTTGACGTGGAAGAATTTGAATGACCTACATCGATGCCGAATATGGTCCGCATATGCTGTAAAGGCTTTGATATGGTAGCGCTACACGATACAAACCGGACCCTCCTATCTACAAACAGATGTGATTAAAATATCGAAGGGATGTTGTCAAAAACCACTCACTGCCAACCGCTGCACAAACTCGACGGAATCTTCTGATCACTTGCGTCACATGACTGGGAAAAATTCAAGCCAAACACAGGTTGACGGCCAACGCATTTCTGACCTTCCAAACAAATCTGCATAATAATGCAATTCATCCACTGCTACAAGATTCAGATTCTTTAAAAACCTGTCTGCGGCTTAGTATATTAGTCTAACACGACTCAAGGCACCAACCGTCTCCATAGTTCCTCATGTGGCAAGATTGAAGCATGAATCATATCCTACAAGACAATGATGAGATTGACTTAATAGGTTACAGCAAGGACTTACGAAGTTTGTGAAAATCACAGAGGCATTATCGCGAACAAGTCCTGGAAGAAGAAGTTAATGCGCTGAAGGATTAAATTGTATACGGAGGAACAGACGGCGCGTCTCTTGAGGGGTATCCCCGTCATAAGTTGCCACCTGGGGTGGGTTGTCAGCCAATCACACAATAGAACTTCAGATCACCTATACCTGGAGATGTTCCAAGCCAGCACAGGCCCCAATTAATTGTTCCGCAGCACCCTTTTGATCTTGAGCCAGAGCCTGATATGGCACGACTTCATTTACAAATTGATCTGGAAATGAAACGCACACACCTTTGTAGGATATATGAACATAATAGTAGCATCGCGATCCTCTTCTAGAAATCTTAACATTGGTACCTAAACAAGTTTAGTTTATAAAAGAGACAAAGTCTTTGGAATCGGCAACACTCACTTGATATATTATACTCTTCCCAGATGCGGTGCTTGTGGAGACTTGTGAAACATCAATAATTCAGCGACTAGATCTACCATATTCAATTTACCTATAACGTGCTTGCCACTGTGAATTGCGTTAATAGCTTCTGCTTGATGAGAATATAGCGAAGTGATGGAACGAGATTTTCTCAAAGCATCGGATATAGTTTCTGACAACGGAGCATCAAGAAAGCCTATATAGTGTCAAGTATAGCGCGCGCCTAAGAATGAGAGGTAAGCATACCTTCACGCGCCTTTAATTCATCGGTGACCTTTCTCATGACAATTTGGCCCTTGTACCAATGTCGTTCTTTCAGCTCGCTGATCACAGCGTCGATAGTCGGTCGGTGTTCGGGGGACGGAACTTCTTTAGGATCATTACTGTCATCTTCAGCCTCCCAAGATGTATTGACAGGAATGTGATCACGACCAGCGGCTTGCAAAATAGTAACGGGGTCCTCAGTGCTGGGCGTTGCCGCAAGCAACCTGTATAAATATAAGATTTCGGCATATATTAGGACCACATGGTAGAACTTCACTCGTCGACGGCAGCTATAAAACGCTCATTACGGCTTTCCACTAACTTCTTCATTGCTGTAGGCGTTAGAGCAGGAGGGGGGACAAAGGAGGACCTGTCATGAAACTTGAGTTATTTTCTAACGAGCAAAAGAAAGTGGGAAGTCACCCAAAAGGCTCGGCCTTCTTCCCTCGGGAGTTCTCAGCAAATTCCAAAATGAGTACATGAATGTCGGTGTCTGATGACGAGGGCAGGTGAGGAAATGAGGAGTAATCTGGACTCTTAGCACGGCGACTCTGATTTGGAGCACGATGTATCAATAAATCGCTTTTCATGATATACCCAAAGTTAACCAAGTTCGGCAAAAGAGCTCTGAACCTCGTTGATTAAAATTCGATTACACGACTCGCGATATTGAACCGTACTTGATTTCTGCAACTTTGATAAGGTCCAATGGTCTTCGCTATAAGGTTAGTAAACCAGCTTCGCGCGGGATCGACATGATAACTCACTCCTTGAGCAGAGCTTCTACAGAAGCCCGGATACCATCGAATGTAGTGGCCAAGTATTTGCGAGATGAACAGAATGCGAGAACGGTATTCAATGCCTTGGTAATATGCTGTTTATTTCAAGTTCAGGATGTGGTCACGTAAAACATGTACCTTGTACACCTAGACAAGCCAGACGCGACAATTATGTGAGAACCACACAGAGGGACACAATATAGCGTGTACCTTGAACAACTTGAAGCAACACGTTTCATTCAAAGTAGCAAATAGTCAGAGTGTGAACCCACAGCATTAAAATAGTCTGGCCAGGGTGGCCCCTGATCCGTTTCTTTCGATTTGCCTTTTGAGTTGACGGACACTCGGGATTTCTTGACGGGCTTTGCAGTTGCGGAAATAGAAGTACCCTTTCTCTTGAGACTTGCATTAGAAGATGAAGACGCGGACGCAGGTTCATTAATCATAACTGGACGCGCTGCTCAGAAGAGTTCGGATCGGATGAGACCAGACCAGTGTTTGGTTCAAAGGCCGTTACCAAACAACTTGAAACCGTGACAGCAACCGTGACATTGAAGTTTTTTCACTTGACCTCCGAGTCCGAGTCGCTTCCGAATTCAATCCAACCTCACGTCACTCGAGCCGCAATCTGTTGGTCAGGTTTCACTTGACCTCCTGGACCTCCTGCATCTTCAATCCGATCTCAGGGCGTCCAGTGCTAGTGATTGTCACGGGTTTACCCACGGGTGTCACAAGTGTGACTCCGGTTCATTAGACTTTTGACTCTTCTGCTACTCTCTGCACTGGCTCGTCGTTCCCTGTTCACACCCCAACCCGCCACCAACTTCACAATTCATAACTATAGATAATTCTGCATAAGTATGTCGAGGCATTTCCGAGTCTGGTTAAATCTAACACTCTGATAACAGTCTCGATGCTACCATCACTTCCTCGTCTCATTTCACGCGTTATACCTCGTAATGAGCTGGTGAACGCCAGCGTCAAGCTTTTTCCAGAACCTGCACAGGCTACCAGAACGAGAGTCACTACTCTCGACCATCTCCTCAAACAAAAGGCCGAGGCAGGTACTAACTACCCACCAAACATTCGCATCGAGCCTCCATTGGATAAACGGATATTAGCGCGGGTGCCTAAAGACATCAGAGCAGAGTTGAAGGAGTGTTTGAAAGAACGGTGATCAACTGTATGGGAAGTGGGTAATCAAATTATATATTCATGTCTGAACTCCCTCTCCTGATCCGAGACGTTCAAGGATTTGTCTGTAATCTCGAACAATACACATTTCTATGTCCGCTTCTTTTTCACTCTCTCCCTTCCCTCCTCAAATGCACTCTTAAGCAGCGCATTAAACCTTTCTGTCCGCTGAATTTGGATGGCGTGGCCAGTGACTGGCATAACTACCAGTTCAGCCTCAGACATATGCGCTTTGATGAAGTGGCTCTTGTGAGGAGCTATAAGGTTATCTTGGTCCCCGGTCATGATGAGGACTTTTGGAACAGACGCAGATATTTGTCCAAGTTGAGCAGGGCTGACATGGTGGGTCATGGCTGCACACATTTGCGATAAGGATCCCACGAGACCTTGAGGCCGTGTCGCTTTGATGCGATACAAATACAACTGTCAAAGGTTGAGGCTGTAAAACTAGATCGAGATCCGAAGTACTTACCACTTCTTGTACTTGTCTATTAGTTCGACCTTGCAAATCACCGTCAACCTGTTCTTCTAGCCATTCTGTGGGAAAAACCATGTCCAGGATGACTGGTGTCTTATTTTCCGGCTCTTTGATTGTCAGTAGCCTGGGCGAGAGTTAGCATTACGCACACTTAAAATACAAACATATATGTTACTCACTTGGCAAGGCAAGTGGCGCCTTTCACCTTGTTAAAATAGTCAGTCTTCATCCTATCTCGCAAGACAACGACATACCGGAGGAAAATTATTCCAAAAGAAACCACCAGAAGTTGTTACGGCCAGCGACAGGGAAACAATCCTTTCTGGTATTCGGATAGCCAATTCTTGGGCGATCATCCCACCCAGCGAGATACCGATGACATGCAAATCTCGCTCCTCCGTCCACCCGACGTAGTCCAGTAGTGCAATGACATCAGCCGCCATCCCACTCGTCCTATGTCACACGAGCATCATTAGCGTTGGCCCGACCTTCGACAGACACACAGCCAGGCTGCTAATAGGAGAGACATGGATAGACGGACATACGTGTAGGGCCCTCTCGGAACTCCACTATTCCCAACCCCACGATTATCAAATACAAGAAGCGAGTAATTGGACAAACGTCCGAAGTGCGCCACTTGAGGCAACCAGGAAAAGGAAGAGCTGTTCATCCTAGTCCCAAGAGATCAACCAACAAGGCGCGTACTAGATGGTTCGAGTTACCCCATAATAAACACCAGTTTTTCTGGTCCTGATCCATGTTGCTCGTAATAGAGGGAATGGCTTTCAAAAGGATCTCCTTTGTTCCGGATAGATGTAACAGGGCAAAGTCCTTTGCGAACTAGCGTTGAGGGATCGAAGACGGTTGGAAGCTCGACATGCTCTGCAGACGCCATGAAGGTGAGAGTTGGTAGTAGCACGGCTTGCTGAATTTAAATCACATGGGTTGGCAACAGTTGCCGAAACCTGCAACAACATTGAACAGAGACATCAGTCAATTTATCGAGCCGTCTCTCCTGGCTTTGTATATAGTATTGTCTGATTAATTGCGTACTGAATGGCATACATACGAGCGCAAGGCTACAACTAGAAGATAAGTAGATAGAACAGCGCAGCAATGCTATTTCATCGCTTGGCCGAAGATTTGGCTGAAGATTTTCCATTGGTCATGTGCTTCGTTCCTGACGTCTTCTGTGTTGCTTTTGTTGAGTTTTTTGCTGGAGCTTTCGCGGGAGCCTTGCCTGACCCTTTGGCAGGGGCTTTCTTCTTTGGTCGAGTGTCCGAATCATCTGAATCATCGCCTTTGGATTTTTTTACTTCGATAGTCTTCTTGTCCGCTATAATGCGATGCGTCAATCGTGGCAGAATCGACGATAGAGTAGCACTTACACCTAGCAGCCTTCCTCTCGAGTTCGTCCCAATCGTCACCTGTAAAACGTCAAAAACACAGATCTTTTACTCGAACAGTCACATACCCTCGCTGTCACCATCGCTGAAATCTGATCCAATACCCTCGTCATTGCTAGCGTTCGACCCATCAAAGTTGCTTCCAGAATCGTTGGCCTCCGAAAAGTCTGACTCTTCTTGTTCGTGTTCATACTCCGACTCGGTCTCTTCTTCTTCTTCACTTACATGCTGTGAGTGTAACAAATGAGAGGTAGTCTTTAGTCAGTGAGCACAACAGACATACATCCTCTCCATTCGAAGCTCCAAGGAAACCCCATCCTCCTCCCGAAGAGAAGAATTCGTATGGGTCTTCGTTGATATGCTTCATGATTGGATTCCAGTTAAGATTGACGGGACCTTCTGCCAGGGGGATATCCACAGAGCTATTAGTCCTGTTAGAACAGGAATAGAACAGATATAAAAAATGACCCACTCCAGCCAGTTCTTGACATCGTCCAGCGATTGAGTGGGAATCGAGTTGATATGCAACGGGGATTTCGTAAAATCCTTGAAGACTAGAACCATATCAAACTGCTTCAAACCAAACTGTACACGCTCTAAGGATGCAATTTCGATATCGTTCAAGGTCACAACAAGGAAGGGTTGATCTGATAGATGCACCAGACATTCTGTGGTCGGCTGCAGCCGTACATTAGTTCGGTGTGGTACACCTTCAAACGACAACTCTCGGAAAGGAATGTCAGGTTCAATAGTGTCGCCGGTCTACAGACCGTTAAGTGAGACGTTAAGTAGTTTCATCAATTGAACAAGATTACTCACCGAGGTCGAAGCTGCTTCCGCAATCTTCTCTGCAAAGCTTTTGAACTCCTTGTTTGCCATCTGTCTTCGTTTTCGCTCTTGTTGTTCCAACTCAATCTCATCTTCGTCTCCATACCGATATTTCCGTTTTCTATTGCCAGTCTCATCGAATTGCACGTCGGTTGCTTCTCGGAAAAATTGGATGTCCTGCAGTTGAATGAGAACGGTGGAAGAAGCGTGGCAAAAAGAACCTACATGAGCTTTACGTTTTCCAATCATGATCGGAGCCTTCAAATGGATGTGAATAATTACAAGCAGTTCGTGATCACAAGGTTGGAAAAACAAGTGTTTGATGTTACTGAACATGATGTCTGTATAGTTACCGTTCAGGACCAGTTTTAATATAAGACAGATATTCGTACCAACTCTCTGCGAACCCATGGGAGACTGATAGCGCAGACCGCTTTGATGAATTTCGACTTCCCCGGGAAGGCGTTTGCCATCGAGTGCAGGTCTGATGAAGACTTCGGGAAGTTTAATTGGTCTTCTGCCCTTGACTTCAACAAGCGATCCTTGATCAACGACATCAGCCATCTCCTTTTTCTGCTGTTCTCGCTTATTGATCTCCTTTTTCAGATCCGTGATTTGCTTTGAGATAGTGTCAAATCGATGACCATCACTCGACCTGTAAGTGATAGAACGAATGAAGGTAGCATCAGGATCTTCAAAAGGCTTTTGGACATAGTCAGTTCATACAAGATGAGGGCTTCTTTGATTTTGACGAACCGTGTCTTCCTTCCTTCCAGCCAGCTGACCTGGCGTTTGGAAATTTATCCGCAAGTGAGTGACCTGTCCTTCATCGCTTTTGCTCACGTTTTTTATCGTGTTAATGTGAAAAGGGACAGCGAACCCGTGGATTGGTAAGATAATGGTCGACGATTTCCGATCAACAAAAATCTTGCATGACAATTATTACTGGGCAAGAGCAAATAGAAAATAGACTTACCCGCAAACTCTCCACCTCTGTAGGAAGTGCAGCCTCTCCCTTATAACTCTGAAACTTTTTCCATCCTTGACCTTCCTTACCGCCAGAACCCTCTCCAGCTTCGGAATATTTAGAAAGTCCATCCTTCTGTAATTGAGCATGCAATTCTGCTTGATGCTCGGCGATCTTCTGAGCGGCAGATTGTAGTGCTTCCGCCTGTGCACCACCTCTAGTTTTATTCCGCAGAACCTTTCCACCCGCCATCTTGTTCTTGAGAGGAGAAGCGTTTCCATTCATGAGCGCCTTCGGGGCTTTTTTAGATTTGGCTTCAGGTTTGGCATCCTGATCACTATCTGAGTTGAGAAAGAACATGACACGCTTGGCGCTTTTCACGCCTTCAGTTAAACATGCCGCAGGTTTTTTACTGTTGACCACAACGGTGTCGATAATCTGAAGCGAGTATCTGGTATGTTGAGATCAGCATTAGTAATAATTTGGGATGAACATCCTACTTGTTGCCTCCATCGTCCACAAGATCTTGGAGTCCGACCGATACGTTAAAAACCATCCCAGCTCTGACCTGTCGACCGTTCCTTGGCGACAGAAGATAGACTGAATCTCGGAATTCCATACCCATCTGTCATTGGCCCGTCATCTGATCAAGGTTCTCAGTGCAGATAAAGAAGGTGCTCACACCAAATCCAACACTCTTGACAAAGTTCTTCTCGACATCTGGTTTCTTTTCCTTGATGTATGATATAGCATATTGATATACTTCGCGAGCTATAACCCCATCTTGCAATTTGCCTATCAGCTCCGTTTGCAGCTCGTGAAGAAGTTGATAATTCGCTTCTTGTTCCTGTTCCGGTTGTTAGATTACCTGATGGTAGCTGCAATAGCCAGACACATACTTTTGTGGGGTCAACCATAAAACTCCGTGCCAAAGTTGCGCAATAGCCTTTGTACCGCATACCGACAGAGACGAGGAATACGCCTTTGTGTGCAATGTTATCCTGCGAAGATTCCGCCTGGAACCGCAAGTCGTAACCGGTCCGGGTGTTCTGCGACTGAATGATAGTTGGGAAACAAAACTCTACTGCTTGCCACTCGACCTGGTAACTGTAAGTACTGCAAAATAGAGAAGCAAAGTAATACGCACGTTCGAAACGCCACTCTTATCCCATACTTTCATATCAGGTCCCTTGTCCTCACCTCCTAATCTGGCCTCTATCTGCGCTGCAAACCCTTCGTGGGTGATTTGGGCTTCCCGATCCAAAATGGTCTCTAGCTTGAGCGCGATATGATGTTGAAGTAGAGTTTTCGTCAATGTTGCGGCAGTTTTGATAGCGTTCTACGAATAAAATCACTACCGATGCTCCGAAGAAGGTTCGACCGACACTTACCAGCTCCTCCTCGTCTTTAACAGCCATGACTGTTGAAACAGCTTGAGCCATATCAAGCAAATCCGGCTTCTTAGCAGAATCGTTCACAGCTTTGTTCCATTCATCGACCATTTTCCCTGTATGCTTGTCCTTTGAGAGAGTTCCGATACGGGTATGGACAGTGTACGATTCTAGAAATTTGACCAAGGCATCCGTAGGAGGATCTTTGTTCTTCGCCTGCGCGTGGATTTTGACAGGAACTGGTGGTTTTGATGACACCACCTGGGACAGAATTTTGGCTAGGCAAAGATAGGCGCGTGAGGATAGGCTGAGACTCTTGCTGAAGTGCTAGTACCTTTGGACGAGGAACATAGGATCGAAAGTTGTTCCTTTTCAAACAATAGGAATGTAGATGGAAATTCGTAACCCAGCAGCCATGTCTGACAAAGTTAAGTTCCTCAGTTGTCTGTAGCAAAGCATACTGACCTGAAAGGCGGTCCCTTTCGGTACAGGTTCATCTTCGCCTGCAGGGTCACCAGCACAAAGAAAGAGGGCATCGCACTCCGCTATCGAGCTGTAATCGTCATCCTGGCTCGCGTTCTTGAATAAAACGATCAGCTATCGGCAATGAAGTTGGGATGCGGTAATGAGCACCTTCCAAGAAGACAAAAGTTTAGCCAGGCGGGAGTTGAATAGGTCCGTGTTCAATTGGACGGCCATTACTGTGCGAGAGACGAAAGATGAGAATAGACAGATCCCGGCTGGGGGCACTCGTGAAGCAAGACGTGAAGCAAGTGTACTGGTGTCACATTCGCCAAAGTGGCAAGTCGCGCCCTTCCTGTCACTGTAACTGTCACCCATTCAATTATGACCCGCCGTTTTTGAGGTCGATTACAACAGGCTGTCTTTCTTTTACTACTGCTGCATTTACTGATATTCGGTTACCTGGTCCAACCTCTGCTCCATATGCTTCGTGAATGTGGCCACAGACATGTAATTTACACTCAGTCAACTCTTGCAACTTGGCTGCCAGTACCGGGCACCCCGCGTAAACCTCGTGTCGCGTTTTATCTAGCGTGCGGTAAGACGGCGTGTGTGTCAACAGAATTTCTGTGTCTGTGGGTATTTTGGAATAAATCCCTGGGATAATTTAATCAGAGAAGGTCTTTGAAGTGAGTGAACACACAACAGACCTGTTGCCTCCTCTTCATCCTCGTACTGGAACGCGCCATAGCTATACTGCGGCGATGCCTGGAACCACGAGTCATTCTGTCCTTCTTTTCATAGCAGAACTCTTTCATGAACACGTACAGGAGAACCATATATTTTCCACACCCTCCCGTTCGCGATTTCTAGTTCCAGTCGTTCGTGTTCCAGATAATGTATCCCTGCTTGTCGATTCTCCAAACTTCTCACAAACTCTCGCACCACACCAGAATCCTATCACATATATTTCGTCAAGAGTGAGTTGCAGCCTTGAGCAGGAACTGCTCAAACCTACTTTCTTCTTAAACATACCTGTTGCCACTTCCACCATACTACGCCAGTTGACGTCCAAGCACAACTGCAAACAATTATATCCTCAGATGACTGACAATTTCGTTGCATCGACAAACATACGTCGTGATTACCTGCAATAATGCTAAAACCAGTCCTGCATCAGCGTATAACAATGCAAATAAAAATCTCTTACACTTTCTTCTCGTGTGGTAGTGTCTTCAACCATTCGAACATTTCCTTGATATCCTTGGCTCTGCCGTGGCCTATATCGCCAGAATGAAGCAGAACGTCGCCAGCGGGCGTCGGAATGGTTGCCGAATGAGTGTCCGACAAACAAACGAACCGTGTCCATTCGTTGCCTGGATGAGGGGGAATGTCTGCTGGTTGGCGGTTGAGATAAACTCTTGCGCTCTCAGTGCTCAAGTCTGCCTCAGTGGCGGCCATGTTTAGCGACGGTGAGATCAGAAGTCACGCTCGATCTTATTACTATGTTTAGAGCCCATCTGCACACACTTGACTGATATCAACAACGCTTTCAATCTTCATGACTACCGACAACAAGGTTACGAAGAATGAAGACAGCTTCCTCTACTCTCATTTCTGCCACAGTCAGTTTGTCTCGTCGTTCTTCCCATGCCGCTAATATTTCCCGCTCATTCCTCGTCAAGAGCCTTTCCACGTCTTGACTGACGTCCGACCTTTGTCTCTTCTCTAGTACAGCCTTGACAGTAGGCTCCTCTTCTTCCACGAGTCTACGCTTTCCAATATTATGCAACGTTTTGTACAGGTTTCGCAATAAAACGAGATATGCCTTGTTCAGATCTACATACCTAGGGGTCTTTTGAGAAACGGATCACGTGTCAAAAATGCTGGAACTGACCAGAGAAAGAATGTCCGTGCAGGATTTCGATCTGCACTCCTGGGCACCTCCTGTAGACTAATGAAAGAATCAGCCGACATCGCAGAGAGCAATGGACGAGCATCTTTTGGCGCCATCATAGCGACCTTGGAGATCTAGAAGCCACTATACTTCAATAGCAGTTAGACAGGGATGTGCATTTCTAGATTCACCTGTTTTTCGTCCATTTTCCCCGTGTCCAACAACAATCTCACAATTCTAACGCCTTCACCACCATACTTTTCCCTCACGGCCGTTTCTAACACACGCCTCTGTAGCCTTCGAGAGATGATTTCAAACTCTACCTGTACCTTGGACCCACTCATGGAAACAAAAGACGCCTGTGTTCCGCTTAACGTCGGGTTATCAGCACAGGCTAACATCCCAAGGTACTCCTTAACCAAGGTCATATTGGAAAGTTTGCGCTCAGAACCGATCGCTAACCCAGCAGACAAATCTTCGGTCTCGGGTATCTGCACAGCTATATTGGCTACGGACGCAGGATCTGATCTGCGTTGAGCATTTAAAAGCAAAAAAATAACAGGTGCATCACGTACCGGACCTAACCTCCGCTACACTTTTCTGTCTATCTTCTGTCGCCTTCAACACATAACGGATGGTAATCGCGGCGCTGTCATTAAATCGCTCCTTGACAGCTGTTTCGATGAGCTGCAAGTTTATGATCAGTAATAGGAATGAAATGACTCTTGCGGACTCACGCGATTTCTAATGTGTATATTGAACTTGTCGAAATTCACTCGGAAATACGCCTCCTTCTGAATTTACTGCGTGAGCACAAATATGCATAAGTATCTACTAAAAATCACAACTTACGTTAACGACGTCTTCTTCTGCGGCTTTCCGCTGATGATGGAACATTATTAATTGGATTAACGAGAGGGGGAGAATCATCTACCTTGGTAGACTTGTGGCCATCGCGTACTTTCCGTATCTATAACATAAAATACTGAGCATCGAATCTCCCAAGACGGCTCTGTCCGCGACTCACCATCCCCATCTTCTCTGCCTCCTCCCCTTCCCGCTTTAAACGTGCAAGCGCCGCCTCCTTCGCCTGTCGAATTTCCTTTGCGGACGGAAAGCCAGAAATTTTAAGCTTCTCCTCAGTTTCATAGCGTATTTGTTTTTCTCGAGGAGAGATGTGTGATAGTATCGTCGCCGGCTTCAAGTAAGTCCCGGTCACAAGTTTGTGCAGCGCTTGGCTGTATAATGCGGGTCCTTTCGCCAATGTCGTTGAACTGACCGAAGAAGAATTCATGCGAAAGAAAAACGCACCTTTTACGGGCTCATGCGCCGATAACATGGAAATTATATCCAACGCACGAAGCTTTCCATGGTCTAATATTAACCGTACAATATCAGCGCCCTGCACAAATACAGAAATAGTCAGAACATAAAAGAAACAACCACAGCTGACGAACACACCTGCGCCCCAAAACACAGATCGGTCAACCAAATATACTTTCCAAACCTCAGCCTTGTCAAACATTCCTCGGTATCAAACTCGAATATTTCGCCTTCTACGTCCGATGTCGAGTGCCAAAGTAAGTTGTGTTGTACGAGAACAAGTATTGCTGCGCGGACAACCCGTGGTTTCAATGACGAAAATCGAACTAATTGCGCCAATGGTAGTCTTCCTCTTGTAAGCAAGACCGATGCCACATTCTGGAGAGGGTTTCATTTAAGAAATTCAGGTCCGTTTGTTTAACTGCAAGAGGGCTCACTGCTGTGAGTGGACCAAAGTGCGAGTGTATTATTTGCACGCATAGGTGGGCCGTCCCTGTGTCTGCCATTGTTATCGACGTTTAAAATGTAGTCGAAAAGGAATCGACTGAAGCAGTACTATCAGGAGTTGGTTCATAGCAAAAACAATCGGCCTTTGCCGAGAAATGAAATTTACGTGCAGACAAGTCAGAATGTATACTACTGGTAGGAAAACAAACTCGTCTGAATCCCCTCGACATTTTTTTTGTCCAGAACATTCCGTAGCAACAATCCCATCTCAACTTCCCTGATATCGATCTGAAAATGTTAGCAGATAGACAGTGGACGACAAAATGAAAGATCAGGTGAAGGCGATGACAAAGAAAAACGAGATACAACCATGGAAAAATTATGACTCGACCTTGCCTATAAGATGGGTAGTTTCGGGTTGGGGATCGGTTGGATGAAGTGAAGGGCAGGCGCAGGAATCATACACGCAGAATGCGGGCCGGAAGCAACATAGATCCAGTCACTTGGAGTGTTGGTGTTGTCGAGCTGGACAACTACAGCATTTTCTGCCTTTTTGATTCTGGAAAATTACAGTCAGAAAACCAAACTGGAATGAATCAAACGGGCATGGACACAACCCATACCTGACGAAATCTCTGGAGGGTCCGATGCTTCTGGCACATCATTTGAGTCTAATTCGTCAAAACTCCTCTTTGACAACGTTTTGCCAGACGAAGTCTTAGTAGAGCTGTCGGTATGCCGCGATTCATCATCCTGCTCAACCTCAACCTCATCAAATTCGCCGCTGAGATCCTCCTCATCCCAGTTGGTATCGTCAAGAGTGTCAGCATCTGAGATAACCTGAATATAAGTCTTTGAGCTTCCACTAAGGGGGTCTATTGAAAAAAAAAAAAGGATCAGTGATTGGGAATCCACAACGCACAAGTTATCGTACTAGTGTGATGGGTATCTTCCTCGTTCCCTTCGACACGAGGGGAAATAGCTTTTACTTGCTTTTCATCGCCTGAGCCTACGAGTAAGTCATTTTCGGCGGAAGCGATGTCATCAACTAGAAAGTTTCTGTGAATAAATAGTCTAGGAACAGTCATTATTGTACGGAAACTGACAATTAGAGGTTGGTTCCTCTGAAAGGGTAGTGTTTCTAAGAGGTTCATAACCTGTGCAAATAGGTAAGTGAGCGCACAGATCATGATCGAAAAAAACCAACTAACGGTCTGATTCAAATTCACCGCCATGTTCGACCACAGCAGGCGATTCGAGCGAAGTAAGGTCAGTTGATAAGGGCAAGGTTTTACTAGTTTCGGCCACCAATTCTTGTAGATGATGATCATTCACGTCGTCTTGAATAACCACTGTTTCTCCTGCTTTGCTGCTTGTAATATCTTCATTAGAATGTTCATCATATTCATCCTTGCCCTCTTGAGGATCCTCGTATGTTGTATATGTATTACCCACGGGGGCAGATACGTCGATAGCTGCATTATCCTGAGTTTCGACAGCATCTAGAGCGTCCTGTGAACCGTAATCCGTATCTCCTTCAGCGTCAAACTCTCCGTCAAGCTCATCGTCGTAATCTTCAGACTCATGGTCAGTCCTAGAGTATGAAGGGTCAGGATGGTCCGGTTGATCCTGATCGCCAGAACCATGAGTCATTGTGGCCTGTTCAATACTTGCGACTTGGTCGTCTTTCTGGGGTTCTGTAAGAGATGGTTGTTCAGCGGTGCTCTCATCCGCATTTGAGGGCCTTTCAGTTTGTTCTGCGACGGAGAGATTAGCCAAAAACAACAGAAAACTGGCTTAGAAACGCTGACTTGTGTCTTCTTGATCAGTGGTCTCTGTATAAGACTGTTCTGCTTTTTCTTCTCCGTCGATATTCAGGCGCTCGAGTTCAGACCTAAGATAACGATAGCGCACAATGAATCGAGGGGTTTTACACTCTAGCCGTATATGTAATGGACCAGGCAAATCTGATATATCATGCAGGATATTGAGATCGTGCAAACTGACTTCGCTTGCGTGGATATTGTCCTGGCGCAAAGAATAAGAACAAGTTGAAGGTAACTATTTCAGGACACTTACCTCTGAGATTGTCAGGTCGACTAGTTCGAAAGCGTCGATGACCAGCTCTCCGTTGGCCAAATCAAAACCGTCCGCAATTTGTGCTTCACGGCGTAGCCCTTCAAAGACTTTGGATAGAGGCTCATAGTAAAGAGTGGGAAATTCATGGAGTAGCAAGATCAGATCAGAATCGCTTTTATCGTCAGTCACAGATTTTGTTGTTGGATAGTTGAAGAGACAAAAAACATCCCCTGATGGAGGAATAGAAAGGAGTACAGCGGGTGGGGGGTCGATGTAGATACCCTCCGAGATTTCATGAGGATCCGCTGTACTTTCATGGGCGTCCGCTTGATTTTCATCCTCCCAATGCTCATGGAATACACTTTCATCATTAGGCTGTGCCATGTCACCTACTGGAGAAGTCTCCTGGTTGTCGGTCGTGTTAGGTTCCTCGGTAGGGACGGCAGCCGATGGACTGAGCCTCGTGAGCTGCTGATAGTCGTCGTGGTCCGCATAGAAGGGTTGAGATCTAATATTAACCACTGAGTCATCCGGATATTGCACGCTCTCGCCAGGCCCAGAAGACATAGCGCGACTTGACTCCTCGTGACCTATACTTTGAATCTCTGCCTCCGTCAAGACGACCGCCTCCACCTGATCCTCAGAACATGGTTGCGAGGGGACATCCACCACATAACCGGGAAATGTTGATGACAAAGCATCAGATTCTGCAAGTGGTTCTGGGACTAAATGGGCGTCGACGGCGGAAGACAGTGGTGATTGTTGACTTGAAAGAGGGTCATTCGCTGGAAGCATATCATTTGTGTCAAGAAGCGAAGGTGGGATATCGAGGTCTCGCGTAGCGTCGAAAACTTCGACATCCAAGAGTTCATCTGTATTTGAATGGTTAACGGAAGCCTCGTCGGTCATTTCGTATTCAAGCTGCTCCGGATCGTAAGGTTCCATTTCGATTTCAACATCCTCTGTGTGGAAGTGAGTGTTTTGGTCGTCGTCCTCCATCGTGGCTTCTGGTTGTCCCCAAGGGTTCGACAATGAAGACGGGCCAACCTGCATTGTGATATCATCGGAAATGTAGTCCATCATAGGAGAATCGAAGGGATCCATTGCAACCATAGTGGTCATATTCGAGTCTTGAAATATGAGAAAAAGTTGGAAAAGGTGCAAGATGGAAACGAGTGGTTGTGACACTTGTTTAGGGCAGGGCTTCACAGATAGCGGAATTTATTTGCGCGTTATTATGTACTACAGTACGATCGTCGGGTCGAGATGTATGATCTGGATATTACATGAAAATCGATTTTTGGGATTCAAGTTGGTGTTGAACGTTGAACGTTGAACGGTACGTTAAAGGGTAAGTTATCCTAGATATCGAAGTGAGAGTGATTACTAAGCAAGTTGAGTGGCGTGACTTGGCAAAGTGCCACTGGGCCAGCGCTGGCCTGGGGATAATGGTCTGCTGCAAAATCTGCAGGGGGTGTGTCCCTTCGAGCCCGATGTTTCTCATATTAATAATTTTTGTGAACATTTTCTGCTGTAAAACCAGAAAGACCGAGACCACAAGTCAACGCCAACAGTGATGTGTTATTCGGTTTTAGTAAGCTCACGGCAATACAAGCGCTCAAGCATTCGCATTTAGAGAGAGTCGACGTACGTTTTCTCCCATTCCCCACCGCAAACAAAATCTACGAAACATACACCGATCTTTCTATCTTCCCGGCCAGCGATGGCTTTGTCTGGCCTTATTGTCACAGATGACTTGACTATTCTTCTTGGTCTTATAGCAGTCGCCCTTTTTCTGGTGCATAACCTGTACAGGCCACAGCCCCTGGTTCATCCTATTTTACTGGGCAGACAGAGTGATGCTGCTCGTGTGAGGAACCCGAAAGAGTCCGCGGTCTACAGAAACTACGGAACCGGAATGCTTGGCAGGGTGTGTGTAACCATGTCGCGCACCCATTTTCTTTCATTGACACCCTCGTAGTTTCCTCTTAGACCTACGAAGGAGGTACATTCCCTCCTTGATGTATTGAGACCAGACTCTGATGCACCGCGCACCTTGTGGTCGACAAAAGTATGTGCATAAGACCCAAAGAGCTTGTCCGATTCTCAATGTATACTTTTTTTTAAGATTACAAACACGGAGTTGCGCAACCGTATCCACTCCGTTGCTAATGGTTTTATGCGCCTTGCCAAACTCTTACCGGAGGAATCAAATGTCTTGCTCCTGCTGAACGATGGATTGGGTTGGTGACCTTAACCAATCTTGTCTCCCCGCGACTCACAGTTATGTCACCAGAATTCATTGTAACGGATCTCGCACTCGCATCTCGATCAATCCCGTCTTTTACCTTATCTTCTCCCTCGCTTTTAGCGGATGTTTTAGAAAACCATCCTCCCTCCGCTATCGTCGCGCATGCTGAATTCTTGCCGCATCTTTTAGAACATATTTATGACGCCTCTGAACATGGTCATCACACCGTGATTATAGTGGGCGAATCGAATAAATGGGGTGACTACACAAAGCTTGCAACCCACGTCAACTTGATCAAATTCGAAGATCTCGAGAAGGACGGTTCGGGTGCACAGATAGATTCACCGCCACAGATTGGTGAGGTCTGTCTCATATAACACAGCGCGATAACTGACTGTTTGAATAGAACCCAACACTGTTTTCACTGTCTCATGCTCAGGGACGCCAGGCCACAACCAGGCGGTCGTTCTTACTCATCAGAATTTTACAGCAGGTATTATGGCCATACGGTCACTCCTCCCTATCTCAAGTGCCATATCTCCTTTGGATACAATCGTATCTGCGCATTCCTTAAGTACTCCTTACGGGAGGGCGATTGCTTACACCGCCTTATTCGGAGGAACAAGCTTTGCTACTCTGCAGAGTACGAAGCTTTTCCATACTCGGGAAGGTATGTCACATTCCTTGAGTTCTTTACTATCATTGTTCAAGTCAAACAGTTAGTCCACTCGACGCGTTAAAGGATGTCTACTCCGTCAAGTCATACTCTATCCCTTCGCCAACCATATTCTTTGTGAAGCCTTCACATCTTACTGCGATCACGTCCTCGATTTTAGACGAGGCTAAGAAGAACTTCTTTTTGTATGCCCTTGGATGGCGCCATAAACTCGCTGGAATATCCGAAGGCTTTATAACTAAAGAGAGTTTATGGGACCGCCTTGTGTTCGATAATGCACGGATAAAGATCCTCGGCGAGGGCGCGGGCACCATGCGTGGGATCATTGTCGCAGATGGTTTGTCTGTCTCTAATGATGTAACAGCTGCGAATTCTGACATTGAAAAAATCGATTCACAGGGAATCTTGACACGTCCATTTTGACACCATCCCGCATTGCGCTGTCCGTTCCGTTGGTAAATGCTGCTATCCATCCTTTTGTCGCGGCACCCGTACTGGCCTCTCACCCGCTCGACCTTCAAATATTCCCTTCTCCGAAAAATGGCGACAACCTTTCGCCCATTGTTCCCGTTGGTCCACCCATCGTCAATCTCGAGGTCAAGTTAATGGGGGTCGACGATGCGACTATTGAAAACGGAGGTGATCCGGTGGGAGCGTTGTTTGTTCGTGGTCCTCCGGTCGGGAGACTGCTTGGTACCCCAGAATATTCTGAGGACGATGAGGGAGAGTGGATGTCTACCGGTCTAACGGCCAAAGTTCTCTCCAACGGTACCTTCAAAATTACAAATATGGTAAAGTGAAGGGACGTGCTTGAAGCTCGAACTAATAGTTTGTCTACGACAGTTATACAGTTATTTAATCGTGTCTCATTGTGTACACCTATATATTACAGTCACACTGAATCCAAAATCCAAAAGTTGTATTCGCTGTGCACTAATTTGGGTGTATGGGTACCTTCACGTGACGTTTTGCGGAGTAAACAAATGTAAACAGTGTAGATATACCACACGTGACGAACGCGTTCAGCTGAAATAAAAGCGCGACAAAATGAAATCGAGACCAAGTCCACTTTTGACTTTACAACCGAATTTTGCTCCTGGCTGTCATGTCTTCTGAATTGTCCTCTCCTCCTCCGCCTCCCAAAGCTTCCAAGTCCTCCAAAGCGACCAAAGCCAAAGCACCTTCTACCAAATCAAAAACCACTGGCAAGACATCCAAGGCACCTCCAGCGCATCCGTCGTGGAAAGATATCGTCAAAGTAAGTTGGTATATTTCTGTGTTTTATATCTTTCCTAATGTACTCTACAGGAATGTATTTCAGCTCACCCTGATGATGCTAGGGCAGGTGTTTCTCGTAGCACAATCAAGAAGGTGCTTTCAATGTTTCTTTGTGGTTTGCCGGACTGACGTGTGGTATGCTTGTAGTATGCTGAAGATACCTATGGTCTTGAGGCGAACAAGATGAACGTCTCTCATCTGGCTCGAGCCATCGCTAGTGGCGTTGAAGAGAATATGTTCTCTCTTCCCAAAGGGCCTGCCGGCAAGGTCAAGCTTTTCAAACCCAAGCCTGCTGCTGCCAGCACCACGAAAGAGGTACATATTATTTAACTTGTCCTCAGCCTCATTAATTGAATTGATACAGAATACTAAACCGCCTGCCCCTAAGAAGAACAAAGATTCTGATGCTCCTGTCAAGCCGAAGAAACCTGCAGCGAAGCCGGCGACCGCCAAGGTTGCTAAGAAGGTTAAAGCTGATACAGTTCCTGCTCCAAAAACTAAATCTACGTCAAGGAGAGCGAAGGCAAGTGGATCTCCTGCTCCTTGTTTCTGATTTTTTATTGATATTGGCACACAGGCTTGATTTTATATCCAGAACATCTGTTATCATAGTATTTTATTACTTCTGCTTAAAGTATTTTCATGTACGATCCATAATGCGCTGTATGACTACGTAGAGTTGAGTACACTTTCTATTCATAAATTGGTTTAAAGTCTACAATAGACGTGCGCCACTGCACTGTGGAACGATTGAAAATCTACTACTCGGATTTAACCGCACATCTACTTGTGCTACTAATAGTAGTTCCAATTACTTCTCACTTTGAATTCTTCAATATCGCTCTGTATTCGAGGTTATCACGCCTCAGAATCTCTTCGTCGTAGTTGCCATAAGTCCGTACTCGGATTTGTTGCGGAAGAACTCACTCTCACTTTGTTAGCTAACTCCAATACTCGAGTCGTCTTTCGCTTTGATCTCTTGACTGCAGCATTTTTTACTACCTCAGTAGCGACACGCACCAACCGCCAGAGTCTCTTATGGCTGGACACTGTTCACTGAGCTTACAGCCGGAGTGAAGTCAAAGGCATGCTAGGTACTCTCGTTTTGTCGTTTTTTGAATCCTTTGGTTGACCACATAGTCCCTCTCTCTCTTTCAGCAAGTTGTCGTTAGGAAATGACATACTTCAACTGTCCCCACTACATGAAGGCTTTGTAAGTCGGAAATTGGTTTGGATCTCTTGCATGTTGTTCTAGTACTCGGTGAGCAACATCGCCTGTTTGGTCGTGATCAACGCCAAAATTTTTACTTGTGGCTTGTTTGCTAAAACATAGAAGCCATGTACGCTACATATCACCGGAGCTTCACCGAATTAGGGCCTCGCTATATGGTCTATTTCATCAAGAATACTCGACGGTGAGGACATCGTTCCTTGCCGGACCAACCGAACCACGCTCTTCCTTCCCGACGCCTGCCTAGCCTGAAAAGCTGCCTTATCGTGCAAAGTCTTTGCTGTTAATCTTAGATGACCTATGTTCATTCGCGATTAACGGCAGCCATATCTTGCCCCGCTATCCTTCTGTGATGCCTATCTTCCGCTAGAACGAGATCATCACTTCTGTTCAAGAGCATGTGCCCATCGGCGACTGAGGGTGACATGATTGGCTTAAGGTATGTTTTTTCTTCACCGTATTTGAATTATGCAATATGTTATAATTCTGCTTGCCAGGATGCCGATATGATGATAGTCCGTTCGAGGGGCGGGCCTGATCTCCGCGAATGAACTGTGAGAGCCCGCGGAGAAAGCCGAGACTATTAGCGCATTAGCCCCTGTCCATTTTTTATGGACAGAAAACACGTCGCATCAAAGCGGTGATTGGTGACCGCTCTGCAAGTTCACCATTCGTGTCTCTGCGAGGCGCCTGTTTCCAAGGACGACGACCCTCTCTTTAGCTTTTGTGATGGAAATACCCGAGCTTTCCAAGATTCGAGACTGATAGGGAGATCAAATCGGCACGTTGGATCTTCCAAAAGAGGAATTACGTCACGTGAATTTTCGAACGCCGGAGAGAATTCACAAAGACTCTCCCCTCTTCTCCCCGCCTTTGTTTCCTTAACCTCATTGCTACACTAATATCGCCTCCCCTCCCGCCTATCATCGCTGGTCGACAAACTCGATATTAATCACGCCCGTTAATGATAAGCTCTCTATGGTCGCCACCACCCTCCTCATTTCCCGCAGCGGCGACAGTATCGACGGCATCAATTCAGCTCCTTCCACGCAACACAACTATGGCACACGTACGCGCCAGAACTCCTTCATCAGACCCTCTGCTCGCCTTCGTCAATCCCCAGACTCATCTGGCCTGCACAGAAAACTGAAACTGATGTCAAATATCAGGACCAAGCCAGGGAATATGCCACAGACGCCCGTTCATCCTTTATTTCCTCCACCAAACGTCATGCTTCATTCTGAGGATGCAAACAACAAAGTTCTGATGGCAATAGGACGCTCTTTCTTATCTGTTGTACGTTTCGTTGTTTTTCCATATTTTAGAATAACTCCGAACCTGGATTTGATGATGCAGGACAATCGCGCCATGACAATCAAGGATTTGGCCGAGATGTGCATGAATTTCGGTCTATCGTGTCAAAGGTTCTCTCTCCGCATGTTTACGGCATGTTCGAAAGCTAATAACGCTCGGTCACAGTGCGTCCGCCGCAGGTCAAGCTATAACTTCATTCATCCGAAGTCATATGCAACGCTGTGAAAATGAACAAGATCAACCATTGCTTTTAAAACACGTCTTGACCGGAACTCCTTCTGATGACGAGCTAGTTTCTGCATTGCATTCACGTTCAGGGGGTGCACATTGCACCATCACTACTGCGGAAAATAGGTTGACTAATTTTCGACGGGGAACAATGATCTGGTATCTTTCAAAGGCCGCAGGAGCTCCGTGCCCTTTTGCACGAGCCGGTATTCAGCTTTGTGATTATAAAGATGGAGGAGATATCAAACCAGAGAGACATTGTGGTCAAAAAAGAAAACGCTCGTTGAGGGCGCGCAGTTGTCGGGATGGGTCCGATTCTGACGACGTCATCAGTGACACAGAGAAGAGAGCGCCAAAGGTGAAGTTGACTCTCCGATTGAAGCCCCCTCACATGCTTTCCGTGATGTCCACACCATCCTCCACTCCCGAATCCACCTCAACGGCATCAAGCTTTCGTCAGCGATCCCCGAGCCTCGTTGACCTATCCAAGTATTCAGACATGGATGACTACTCGATGTCAGCTGAAGTCTCAGAAGATGACGACCTTCTAATGACATCAAAGCCGGAGGAATCGATTTTTCCGCCCTATCCACGTCAATCAATCTCCATTCCTGCTTACACCCCTTCTGTTGAAGACCTATATCCAGAGCTGTTCGCCCCTGCGAGTAATCCTTCTGCCTTTCGTAGATCTCCTTCGGTCCCTCACAGTATAGCATCACCTCCTCCTGATTCAGATGACGAGGAAGATGTCTGTGCGAGTGGTATGGCAGCCCGTCGTCGCCATTCGTCTGCGTTACTACGCCCATCTCCATCCAAGAGTGAGAGTCGTGTGGATTTTGGTGTGAGGGAAGATGATTTTGAGCTCGGGACCCAATGTGAGAGTCCTGGGCCGCGTTCTCCTTGGACTCACCCCGGAGAGGAAGGCATCATTATCAAGGAAGAGCCAGGTGATGTAGGTGTCATCTTAGAGGCATGGGAGCACATGGACGATATTTCCAACGCAAAAGTCGCCGTGTTTTCTGACCGGTCACCCTTCGATTTGAAGGCAGGGGTCAAACCCGAATATAGCGTTTGGGATTGGAGCGGATTCGAATCTTGTGAATCGGAAGTTTACGTGCACGCAACGGAAGAAGCAGATTCTGTCATCGTTAAGGAGGAGGATGTTGATAACACAATCATTCTGTCTGACAAGGAACAGCTTGGTGATGACCCCTCCATGTCGGGACCACTTTCTGCCATTGAACCATCATATCTGTCCGACTATCGCGTACTTACTGATGCTCGACGTCATAGCGAGATTCTGTGGAAAGATGCAGAACTGCTTGGTCCGGACAGTGTCCGTTTGCAAGACTTCGAAGATGGCCATTGGCCGCAGCCGAGAATTTCAGCCACCCGAACACGCGCTCGCACATCACCATCATTGTTCGCTTCCCTCATTGATTCCTCTCGTATCAAGCAAGACCCCTGTTCTCCAGACCGAGAAGCCGGGTGCGAAAGGTATCGTTTTCCGGTTGTGTCTACACACCCTCCTGACCTGTATTTTAAGTGTCCCGAAAGCATCAGTAACAAGACCGACAGTGAATTCTACTACTTCCTCGGCACAAGATCCAGATCAGACAATTGTATATACAATTCGGCCTCTCACTCCAGCTATCTGCGTGGCTCAGGTTGATGGTGGGTCTCATTTTGATTATCGAGAATTTTGATCTAATGCATTTGTTCAGGTATCTCTATCTATCAGTTGGTTCTTGACTCCTATCCTCTGCTGCGTCGATTCGATACCGATTTCGTCAACCTTTCTCGAATTGCGGAATATCTGAAACAGCCGAAGTCCTTACTTGAATCAGTCTCACCTGCCAAAGACGTTGCCGAAGGTTGCCCACTTATACGTGGTAAATGGGTACCTCTGGAGAACGCTCGAAATTTCGTCAACGGTTGCTCACCTATTCAAAGCGTACTAGACACCTTCCTTTCTGAAAATTTATACGAGCAGTTCCCGCCTTGTATACAAGTTATGTATCATTCGAATCAACATATCCGTTCGCATAATCAATTCGGTCCACGCTTTCGATCCATGGTCGAGGACTCTCGACCACTTCGGTTGGTAGATGACCAACTCGAAGCTACTACACCTTGGGAACGCGCGCATTGGGACGATGACCATCTAATCTCGGTACATCCATCACTAGGGCCAAAGTCGATTGAAATTCCGTTACCTGCCTTGGGAGAAGATCGTGATGTGCCGGAGACGCCACTAAGCCCCACAGAACAGGAGATTTTCCATTCGTTTTGTGGAAGCCCTGAGTGGGACATTCCATCTCCTGCGGTAATGGAAATTGCCGCAAACAGTGGAAAAGAGAATGAGGAGATACGTCCTGCAGAGGAACGTCTGTCTCGTGGTGGAAGTGCGCGAACTTTACGTCGATCGAAAAGAGTTGCGGATGCGATTGCGTCTCGCTCTCGTACCCGGTCGGGCAAGACTCGAGCGAATATGCTATGATCATTTGTTAGTGTGCATACAATGTTTGGTGTGTCGCATCTCCCAGTGTCCTTTTTACCATGATTTTGTTCGACTTAGAAACTGTATCGATTATTGACTTCGTTTCGAGTATTTTTTGTTGTTCTTCGCCAACTATAAATACCCACGCAGATCGTCTGTCTCCCTTGAGCCGGACGCTATTTACGAATTAGTCTCTATTTTTCATTGTACTTTGACGATGAACCCCCTCTGCGATGTATGTTACGACCAGAAATACAATAGTAATTAAGGTGAATGAATCGAAATATGATTACGTGTGAAAAGTGGTTACTGGACATCAAACCTGTGACCTGGCCTCCCATCCCAACCACCTCTACCATACTTACATATATCTCTCTTAGTGTGGACTGTTCAGGTCCATCTCTAAACTCAGTTCGTTTCTCTTCTGAACAAAAAAAATTATTACGACCTTATTGCTCGTTCTCACTCCACTAGTAGTTACCCAGGGTCGCTTCTCAGCTTCGATCTTGCTTTCGACGTCGGTTTCTTGCTTCAAAACTGGATCCAACGAGCTTCAAGTTGACATCTAACAGCACTTTTCGTAATATCTAATCTTTTTCCAAGCATTTTATAATGTCCCTGTCCGCCTCCGACAACTCAGGCTCCTTTTCTAAAGTTCCCTCTGGCAAAACTCCTCCTCCAGCTCCCTCCGCTGCCTACGCCAAAAGGTCTTAGTCTTTTTGTGCCTTATACCTGTCTGTCTTAATGTGCTCATCACTTCATCTTAGAGCAAGGGAGTTAGAGGCTGAGGGAATGCAAACCGGTCGGTATCGCCCTCCTGCCCTGCGTGGCTTAGCAACTGGAGGGTCACCTCCTGGCGGTGATGTAGATCCAGTCTCGACCCTCTCCCCGGATAGCTCTGCCCTTCCCCCGACCAGCCACCCTGCAGGTTTCAGGAGGGCAAGAGCCGGAACCTTGCCTTCCAACGTGCAACTTGCTGCTCAACGATTCGCAGCTGCATCGAGCAATCTCAACAGCACTGCTCCTCCTAGCGAATCATTCAACGACCCAGTCCCACAGCCAGCTATAGGGCAGAGTCAGGCGATGCGCCCGAACCTTCGCCACTCAGCTTCGGTTGCTTCGTCATCTGCGATGTCGGAGCGCAGCAACAGCAGATTGAGGTCAGGGTCGTTGACGTTGCCGAGTGGAAATATCTCAAACGCGTTTGGTTCCTCGCTCTTCACGACTTCTTGGATGAATGGAAATGGTAACGGGTTTCCTGCATTGGATGAAATGCGATCTGTTACGTCTATGGATTCTGGTGGCGACGATTACGACGTCCATACTTTGGATTATCTTGGATTGGATGAAACTCATCGTTCTCCCAGTCATGTGCAAGCGGCCATCGCTGGAAATTTGGCCAATCCTCCCCGCGTGCGCGCTAGCACCGTATCCAATCCCTATCGTATGAGGGCTTTTGGAACGGGTTCTCTCCTGGCCCCGTCTAATGCTGAAGAAGAGGAGGAGTACTTCGATGATCCTTACAATAATCAACACTTGGATGCGTACGAAGATTCGCTTGGGTCAAATAATTTTTTGCAACCCTCTTACGTCGCCCAAGGATTCAAGCAATCTGATCATCTTAGTGCCGGTATTGGCGCCAGGCCCCGCGCTATCTCTGTTGGAAATCTCGACGAGTCCGCTCGTTCGTCTCAACGCCGTGCAACTGTTGCGGATCCCACTCACAGTTTCATGAATGACTTCTCCGGTTCCACTATTTCCGGGGCCGGTGGCGTTGGTATTCCCACCGGTATCCTGAAATCGGACAAATTAATCACTGGCCGTGCAGGCTCGTCTCCCACAGTTCATTTCCCCAACGGTGATGTTCCAGGAAGTCGTGCCTCTCCTTATCTTGCAGCACCGGGTACGACAGCGCAGGGTGGACGTCTCTCCCCCAAGTCGGAAGGAGCATCAAATCCGCTTCAAACACCCACTCGTTCTCTTTGGATTGGTAATCTGGACAGTTCTGTTACGAGCGAGCAACTCATCCATGTTTTTGCACCGTACGGTGCGATTGAGAGTTTGAGATTACTGCCTGAAAAGGTGCGAGGCGTGTGTGCTATGCATGCAAGCTCTATATCGATCATATAACATATACAGGAGTGCGGATTTGTCAACTTTGTTGATCAATCGGATGCGATTCGTGCTAAGGATGATGTGCTCAATCGTCTTGGAGGTAACATCGGCATGCCTAACGGTCAGACCGTGCGCATTGGCTTCGGAAAAGCTGACAGTGCTCCTGTCGCACCTGCAAAAGGAGCCAGCATGAATAGTCCGATTGCAACATCTCCCGGTGGCGTCCTAGGTAAAATTCTCTCTAATAATGCTGGGTTGGGAGGCATGGAGTCCCAAGTGCAGTCTACTCCCACAAGGGCCTTGTGGATTGGCTCGATTCCATCTACGACCACTCCTGCAACCATTCTGAATGTTTTCAGCCCGTTTGGACCGATAGAGTCCGCCAGAGTCCTTACACACAAAAATTGTGGATTTAGTACGATTATTTTCACCTGCGCGTCTTATTGGTCGCTCATAATTTGTGATAGTTAATTTTGAGCGTTTGGACGATGCTGTTAGAGCCAGAAAAGCTCTTAATGGTCGTGATGTTCTTGGAAGTGATGTAGGCGCAATCCGCATTGGATTCGCCAAGGTTCCTACAAAAGGTGGAATGGACGGAAATCCAAATCCGGAAGAGGCTGCTGTCAACGTGCAAGGTGTAGGCGATCTTAGTGTTGGTGCTACCATACATGCTCTTCGTGGCGTCAAGGGGGCTTCGACAATTCCCGTTGATCAACAAGTTCTCAGTGGCTCATTGGAAAACTATCGGTCCAACTTATTACTTAGTATGATTGGTGCAGGCATGCATACCGCGAATTACAGCATCGACGGGTCTTCGAAGACAAATACTTGGCCTCCCCCGATGACGGAGCAACAGATGATTATGAGAGAATTGAGCGGAGGGAGCCCCGACGCCGAAGCGGATATCCAAGCCCTTGCAGGTGGGAATCTTTTCTCGGTTATCATTACATGAATGTCTCAACTGTTATCTACAGATTTCCGACCTCCTACAATGTATTATACTACAATTCCGCTGGTCTCAGAGAGACCCCACAATAGACGCTGGGATGCCTCAAAACTCCGGGAGCTCCGTAAAAGGATGGATACCAGTACTATATCAATGGAGGAAATCGATAACGTCGCTGCGGACTTTCTTGATGGCGAGATTGTCGACCTGGCGTCTGATTGGCTTGGAAACACCGTAAGGTTTTAGTTATTGCATACTTCAATCAAGAATTAACAGCAATATAGGTTGTTCAAAAGCTGTTCGAAAAGTGTTCTCCTGCACCGAGATTGGCTATGCTTGAACGTATTGCTCCTCACTTGGCTATGATCGGCATTCACAAAAATGGCACTTGGGCTGCGCAGAAAATCATTGAATGCGTCCAAAGTCCGGAAGAGGCATCCTTAATTGGTCAATACTTGAGGCCTTACATTCCTCCCCTCCTTTTGGATCAGTTTGGTAATTATGTAGTGCAGTACGTCTTCAGATATCACAATCAATCCGTCTCTCATGCTTATTTTCTACACAGATGTTGCCTTCGATTCGGTTCTCCCGGTAACGACTTCCTCTTCGATGCTATGGTTGATCGCTTGTGGGAGGTTGCTCAGGGACGTTTCGGCGCCCGAAGTATGAGGGCATGTTTAGAAAGCTCTCACATTACCATCAACCAACAACGTCGTATCGGTACGGCTGTTGTGTTGAACTCCATTCCGTTGGCAACGAACCCCAATGGCGCTTTATTGTTAACGTGGTTACTTGATACTTCCTCGTTCCCTTCCCGATACATGCTTTTGGCACCCCGCTTTACTCCCCACCTTTCTCATCTGTGTACGCACAAGTTAGCGTCCTTGACGGTCTTGAGGATCGTCAATCAGAAAGTTGAGCCAGAAGCTTCGAAGCAGATCGTTGAAGCATTGTTCCAATCGCCCAACGATAACGTGCTCACGGATGTCCTTGGAGACCAAGTCAATGGAGTGGCCGTAGTCCATAAAATCCTCACTAGCCCGTTCATCGACCCTGCGCAAAAGCCCGTGTATATCGAAGCAACAAAACGAGTTCTCATCGAACTCAAGGTCATTGCTACTCAAGCCTATAGACGTTTAATTGAGGAAGTTGGATTACCGGTTCCAAACTTGCAGCCTACTTACACGACCAACATCCCTCAACCAACGAAGCGGGTTTCGCCAAACAACTTTGCCATGCCCGGATTACCTGCAGGCTACCCTTCCAGTGACCAAGGATTGGCGTCGATGATGGCCGCGTTACAGATGGGGGGTCAAAACCCTTCAGCCGCTCCGCCCCGATTGCAGATCGATCCTGCTTATGGTCAGCAACAACCCCAGCCGCAACAGCAATCGCAACAACAGCAAAATAATGGGCGTGCCCGCCCCCCGAATGCTCCAAGCGCTTTCTCTCCATCCAGTGACCCTTTTAACCCATTTGCCCTCCGCTCTCCAGATGCGACCATCTCTAGAGGTGCTACCCCTCGCCGTGGTAATGTCGGAATCCAGCCCTCGTCGAACATGGCACCAAATAACGTTGCCCCTCAGTATAATGGTCAATCGCCTAGCTTGAGTCAGGCTGTTCTTGGGATGGGACAGTCACCTTATAATACGATGTCTCCTCAGTCTGTCCCGCCTCACCTCTATCAGGCATACATGTACCAGATGTATCAACAAAACCCAGCTAGTATGGGTGCTTTCCACGCCTAGATGAGGACACCCTCACCTTATGATTTGACGACGCTTCTCTCGCTCAACTTGTAAAATGTTTGACGTTCACTTCATTCATTCACCGGGTCGTCCGCGGCATAATATACCCCATCTACAAAACGTCCTGCATTCATTTGACACTCCTTTTTTGACACCCCAAATGGACGAATTTTGTTTACGCGCGTT
This sequence comes from Sarcodon aspratus, assembly GCA_003313825.1. Lineage (NCBI taxonomy): Eukaryota > Fungi > Basidiomycota > Agaricomycetes > Thelephorales > Thelephoraceae > Sarcodon > Sarcodon aspratus. The sequence goes on from QLOR01000307.1 coordinate 57,453, forward strand.
GTATCGAGGATGCTGGAAGTCGGTGAATTGGTGGTTATTTTTTCTTTATCTCTTCCCAAAATCTCTTTCCTTGGTCCAGTATATGTATAAGTATGGGAGGGCTGTAATGTCAGGCCATCGAATCCTAGAGAACGAACATCTACATGGCGCATAGCGCAAATATATGTACAATTCGCCTGTTGTAAGTATCAGTGGGTTATCAATCATATATATATACGCTATCCTCCTTGTCTTTATTTTGGATATTCATGGGTGGCGCATCGTCTAAAGCCGCAAGGACATTTTCCAAACCCTCTCCTAAGCCATCTACCGTACGTACACCAAACCATCTGCTTGGTCGAGACCGACCACCGCTTGCCGCCGATAGAAGAAATGAAGGTACGATGAAAATCGTCCTGCCGTTCGTTGCGAATATTGACTAAAGACACGACGGTCACAGCTGTGGACATGGATTCAAAAGACCCACATTTATTAGGGAACCTTGGACGTCTAGGTCCTGTCCGAGTGGGACGTGAAGTACAGAATTCGTTGCCTGTGAGTTGAACTCTTTTTTTTTCTGTCACTTCATCTGTACCTCTTACTGACGTCATTTTTGTTGGTATGTCATAGGCGTCCAGCAATATCAGTCGGATGTTGAAGACTCGAGAAGAATCTGAGACAGAGGCAAATTCTGCAAAAACGATTCGGAACCGTTTGTTAGCGGCTCGGTTAATCGACTTGTTGGACGAGAGAAAGACGGCGACATCCGTGAAGGATTTGGACCGGTTGGCGGAGCGTTATGATATTGACCGGAGTGTTTTGGAGAGTTTGGGTCGATATGTGAATAGTCCGAGTGAGGATCAGGCTACGAAGAGGAAGGTCGTGGATGAGGACGGATCGGAGAGGGTGTTGACTACCGTGCGTTCGCTTTTTGCTTTCATCCTGAACATTGGGTTCTTACGCGTGTTGATACTCAGGCAACCTGGGTTTCTCCTCATATTTCGTGAACTGTTTAGTTTATAGATTTTGATAATAATCGAGTAATAAATGTGACTAGTACTACGCGTCTGGTCACGGTCTGCTACCAACGTGACGTCTGACGTAGTGAACATCTTCCTTTAGCATGTTCAAGTATACTCGAGGTTCCTTGCGACGACTACAATTCCGCTCGTTCTCATCTGCAGCATCTTCACCATCTGCAAGGAACCGGAATAGGACAACGCTCTACTTCGTGCTGTCTACTGCAACCGTCATCGGAGTTGCGAAGTACCATACGTCAAAATCAGTCGTTCACAACGACTCGGCATTAACACCGCCCGAAGTCAATCTAAGGACTCCTGGAGGAAAGCAGAGCAGTCTTCTCTCCGAAGGATGGGGTTCAAACAAGTGAGTCCCTGATTACATGGAGCGTTTCAGAATACCCATTTTTCAATAGAACAAAGCTTCTACGACCTCAGGATTCTGTGGACGTCATCAAAACACCGTCTGCCTTGCCGTTGCTTGATGATATTGCTCTGAGGGACTTAGTGTTACATGAAAAACACGCAGCGTGCGTTGATGCGCGTGGAGATGTCTATCAATGGGGGGACGGTTTGTGCAATTCGGGAATATCACAGCAACCTGTTTTGACTCTACGAGGAAAGGTTGGTGCATAACCAGAGACTCGGGGTGTCACCAGTGATCTCAATTAGCTTGTGCCGTAGAATATCAAACAACTGGCGGCTTCCGGCAGCAGGATTGTTGCGTTGTCACACTCTGGTCAGGTATATGTGCTGAGCACGACGACAATTCAGCCGGTTCCTCCGGACTCGAGCGTCTGGGTTCCGTGGGCCTCAAGCAACCCAGGTGCTTCAGTTGAATTAATTCCTCAAACTAAGCTTTCTCGGGGAGAAAAGTATGTCTGTATATGTTTTATCCACTATATAATCATAACCGAGATTAATTGTATCAAGGTTTGCGTTCATTTCTGCCGGAGAGGATCACCTGCTCGCCCTCACGTCTACAGGACGTACTTTTACGCACCCATTCACAAAGAATGCAAACACATATGGTCAACTTGGATTACGGCGTTTTGAGGTCCCGTCCGATAATGGCTCGTCGACAAGATTAATAGACTTAGTACCAAACGCAGTCAGTGACCCTTATGCCTCGTCAAGCCCCCGTGCGCGAAAGTCTTCCACCGCTGAATTGGATTCCAACTCGACAGACGCCAGTGATCTCACTTTTTGCCGAAATTTGTTTGAGATACCAGCTCTGAAAGGGATCGAAGTTTCACAAATTGCTACGGGCGGACATAGCAGCTTCGTCAGGACATCAACCGGCAGAGTTCTTGGTTGGGGTGCAAACCAATATGGGCACGTTTCTGTCATTCAAAGTGAAGAGAAATATACTCATGGACAAAGTGATCAGCCAGATCGGATTAGGGGACAACATTACCCTAAATACTATCACTGTGCCTACGGAAGTTGTGTTCTGGAGAAACGTTCCTAGAGCCACGAGCAGCAAGTGCCTTGACATTTGTGCAGGTAGGGTCCGAAGCATCCCTCTTCCTGCTTGCATCTCTTATTGTGATGTCACTCAGGTGGAGATCTAGCATTATTCACTATTGAGCGCCGGGACGGTACTGCGATCGATACCATCGATGTGCTGGCTTGTGGCAACGGACAATGGGGTAGTCTGGGAAACGGGTTATACACAACCTCCCAGAGTAATCCTGTACGCGTAAAAGGTGTCAGTGGGCTCCTAGAGTGTGAGGTTGCTTCAATGTCCGAATTTAGACTTTTTACCGAAATCTTATGCAGATAGCGAACATACGAACAACATGCAGCCAATTCTGCCGCATGCTATTTCTATATCGCCGACAGGGCATGTTTTACTGACACTCGATACTTGGACAAGATCGACAGGGATTCACAGTGGACGAGATTTGATTGTATTTGGTGCTAATCACGACGGACAATTAGGTACAGGGAAAAGAAGTAGCTTGGCTTCTGCGACAACGTTGCATAGACCAGATGGAAGCAGATATATGCTGGCGAAAGCCAACGTTGATGCGGTCAACGATTTACGGGGAAGGGTTTGGAAGCGGAATGTGAATGTGGAACAAACAGCAGTGGCAGGATATGGAAACAGTATTGTGTATTGGAGGATAATCTAGACCGAGGGCTGCTCTATCATGGAAAGCATGTGTGAGGGACTAACTTTCTATAATCTGGGCCTGGCGGGAACGTGTTAAAAGCGTGGACAGGTATATAAGGAAAACCAGGCCAATCCTGGTTACCATCATTTCTAACATTCCTTCTTCCCACCTCCTCTCTTATTCTGTGCTTGCTACTTTACTCCAGCATATATACATCTCCTATCGGCACTTATCTGTCCGCCTCGACATTCCTGTTTCTGATCTTCCGGCCTTGTTCTACAACATTGTACCATCTCTGTACTAATTCTGGAGGTCTCCAGAGATATGAGCCCTAGACGACCCTCGACCGAGTCCTCAGACTCATTTGAGCTCATTTCCCCTCCTCGCCGCTCATCGACCGATTCCCATGATGTTATCTCCGATGACTTATCTTCGGACGAAGACCAAATTGTTTGGAACGTAACGGCGTCGCCCTTCACTGAATCCGTCTCATCACCACCCTCTCTAACTGACGACGATTTCATCCTTCTTAATGTCCCTTCTTTATCACCCCCACCTCCGTTCAAAGGTTCAAAGGTTTCTATGTCTACCGCTGCCACAGGGAGCAAGAAAAACCGCCCTAAACATAATGAGAAGGATACGTCTCTTAAACCAGAGGCCTCCTCTCCAATACACAGCGCTTCTACAGATTCTCCCCCTGCTACACCTTCTAGAAAGACTAGAAGACACAGAGGCCATGCTTCCGTAGATAAACGGTCGCAGTCTCCAGAATCTCCTTCGACTTCGAAACCAACTATGTCACATCCCCCTTCTCCGTCAAAGAAGAAAAAACCGATAGAGAAGCGTAATCGTGGTAATCATAGCAAGCCATGTCCCCCATCTTCAGTCGATTGGCCCCCCAGGGGCCTGGGCGCAAGACCTGTTGTTGACGATGTTTCTGAAAGGGGGGATGACCCCAATGTCATCACCACTACTTTGTATGAAGAGGCCGTGCGTTACATCAATTGGTATGTCTTCGGCTGTGTTATGTACCATGTATATGGGCGCCTAAATCCAATTTTTTCAGTTTCTTATCTGAGCCTATGGAGAATAAGGCAGCCCATTTAGCGCTCCTTCAAGCCCTCATAATCGAGCTCGGTTTTTTCACGCCTCTTCCGACATCGGAGAAATCGACAGAGACAACAGAAGGCCAATCATCTCCCACCACCCCATCATCCCCTACCTCGGCTTTTAGCCTGTCAGATCTCCCCCATTCGATGACAGCCGCAAAGTCGTTTATCAAATCACATGTATTTCTGAACGTCAGGGATTACATGGCTGTCCGCGCTCAGGGTCAAGAGGCTCTTCAGAGCGTGCTACATCCGTCCCGTCGGTCATTGCTCACCCAGCTTCGGAAGAAGAGTAGTAGCAGAGTTCCGCGGACTTGGGTAAAGGAGAGAGGCTTGAACGTATTTTTGGTTTCGTGCCATTAATTCGTGTGCTTCCCCAATATATAGAACGTGGAAAGACGTTTGGTGGGTAAGGTCGGTCAGCCACAAACTTTCTGCAGAAATAATCAACGAATACTGTCTTTTTTTGATTGTGATCTTTGCTTGGGGTATTTTCGATTTGGTCTCTTCTTTCCTTCCAGTCCATCCCTCATCCATAGTCCCAGAGTTGTTGCGACAATTGGGACAGATCCATCTTTATTGACTTACCGGGCTTAACATGTTCTGTACGATAGTTGTATCACTTACCGAAAGGCTCCGCGATTTGCTGTGCGAGAATCAATTAATATAACACTGCACTGCAGCGCACCCCTTCTTTCCTAAAATACTCCAAAATACATACATCAACGAGTCCAGGCGTGTTAAAATACCGCTATATGCCAGCAAATTGAACCTCTATCGCCCTTGCTACACTAGGAATGCATGGTGATTTGAATGTTAAAAGTTGTTTTCCGGAGCGCATTAGAAGAGAGGCGAGGTAACGGGGTGGGGGGAATGAAAGAGGAAAGGCGTAAAGGGTAAATAAATGGTATGAAGATAGGGGAGTTGGAAGCATAAAAGGAAAAGCAATAATGTCACCCCAAATCTGCAACGAATCCCATGAAGAAGATTGTCCGTAACGGTGGAACGGAAGTGTCCAGGGCATTAAGCCATGTTTCCTGCAACAACGAGACCACCAATTCCGATGATGACCTGACCCAGTGAAAGGATATTCTGCGGATCATTCGGATTGCCAATAACGCCTGTAGGAACAGCCCATCCACTTGAAGAAGTGCTTGACGACATGGTGCTGCTGGATGATGGTTTCTGAGACGACCATGACGAAGACGATGAGCTATGGGAGGAACTGTGGGAGCTAGAACTAGAAGACTCTGGCGGGGGTGACCAAGTAGACGAGGGGGGCTCCCATGTAGACGTGGTGGTAGGGGGCTCCCATTTCCATGTAGACGTAGTGGAAGGTGGTTCCCACGTAGAAGTTGTCGTAGGAGGTTGCCATTTAGAAGTAGTGGTCTCGGGAGGAGGAGCTTGTTTCGTAGTCGTCGGTTTACTTCCACCTCCACCGCTGCCGTCATCGAATGTCCATGATCCGTAGAGAACGCCCAAGTCTTCAGATGCGAAGAAGTCAAAGAGACCCCTGGATAAGTCAAGGCCGCCATAGGGACATCCAGGACACTACCAGGAACAACGTCAGAAGGTGACCAGGCGCTGAGCAAAAAAAAATGCGAACCTCGTCCATGATTTGAGCCTGGGTCGACTTGCCGCCATAAGTGATAGTAATCATCTTAAAACAGTTCGGGCCAGGGTATCCACCACCGAATTGCTATCAAACAAGACTTGTCAGCAAGACACAATAACCAGCCAACGCCATCTAGAGACACTCACAGGGGTATTCAGTGCGACTATCTGGAGTGCAGAACTTGATTATTAATGATCATGCAAAAGCGACAGACAAAATTTTCACGGACAAAATCGCTAGGAACGTTATATTTTCCACAAGCACCCCTGTATTTCATGGTCAATTTTTAAAAACGCACAAAAGGGAAGAAATCGAACTTACAGCCCAACATCGTAAAAAGTAAATCGAGTGCCGTCGAAGCGTTTGTGAACGTTGATGTCACCGCTAGCACGACGAGCCATGGCTTGGGCGTCATGGTGGCGACGACGACCGTGGGATTCAGCGACAGTAGCGCTCGCGAAGAAGGAGAGCGCGAATAAAGACAACCCGAGAAGAGAGCGCATTGTAAAGGACTGTAATGATAGTCTAGTATAGATCGTCCACCAGGACCTGAAGGAGTGTGTAGACGAGGGAGTGACGGCAGTCGGAGCAGATCAAAGAGTACGCGATTAGGTTGGCAACGGCTGTAAGGACAAAGACGATGATGCCACGTGTCTTCCATGTGCACAAATGAAAAATTTCCTTAAACTGTTTAAAATATTGTAATTAAGCTTATAAGCGTAAAAGCAAATTATGTACATGAATTTATCCAACATTCATTCTCGCACCGTTACCAGCACCAGCAACAACTTCAACTCCAATGTTACCAAGAGCGAGATTCATGTGCGCAACGACACCGGTCGGGATGGGTGAAGCAGGGTTGCTACTAGTAACAGACGAAACTGATGGGGCGGACGAACTGATCGATATGCTGACGAGCTGGTCAACCAAAATAACAGTGTACTAATCAGCGCGTGGAAAACGTTGTTGTAGAGGGTTCAGGTGCAGGACGAAGGGCGAGGTTTCCATGTGCTCGTTGATGAGATGCGCTGGGGATTGCCGCTACCGTACTCGAACTCAAAGAGACCCTTTGAAAATTCAAGAGCATTTAGCGTACAGCCTATACACTGTCAAGTAAATTTCGGATTATTTATGCGAGGCGAAAATGGAAGCAAACCTTCATCAACAGAATCTGGGCCTGCGTCGATTTTCCACCCACAGTGATGGCACAATCACGGCGAAACAATGATAACCGCCATCCCATTTCTTCAAACCTGGTCACAACACGAATGTTCTGGTAACACACCGAGTTATGGCAACTCACTGGTGCATTCAGAGCCACAATCTGCAACGAGGAGTCACGAATATTCTGAATGATCAAATACACAAGTCGAAGATAAAAGAAAAGAACTCACGTAATCATTGTCGTTGTTTTCATTTCCCGTGCAAGTACCCAACCCAACTCTGTGCCATGTGAATCCAGCATTGTCAGATCTTCTCTCAGGACCATGACCCGCACGCTCGAGTATCGGGTTGGTTAAATCAAGTTTTCTATCGTCATGACTGTGGACGACATCGGTGGAGAACAAGAGAACAGAGCAGGAGACTACAGCTAGAACAAAGAAAGAGCGCATCGCGATTGTAGCCGAGAATAAAGGAACTTTGTATACGACTTTGCAGAAAAGAGAGGTGTTGCGAGAAGAAACACGGTGGAAGCAGGCGAGAAAGACTAGCGACCTTCAGTATATATAGTCATTAACGGGTCTAATCTTTGAGGAGTTCTGCGTCAAGGCCAGGCATGTCCTTGGCAATGTTTGAATTTGTAAAAAAAAAAAAAACGGATTTCATCCGAGAAACATTTTCATCAGCAATTAAAGGGAAAGAAACCTATAAGAATGAAATGGCAACGGTCAACACCAATACAAGAGCCATCGGCAGCACGTTTCGTAGAAAAGCCCATCATATAGGGAGGCCACCAGAACAGTCGTCCCCAGCACATTCGATACCACGATGATTTGAAATATCGCCAAGAGATGCATTCCTATCTGATTTCGGTCGGGAAGCTGATCATCACCGGACAGAAATGAGTTGGCGAGGAAGAAGTAGTAGCAACAGAAGTCGAACGCAGAAGATGCAGAACAACGCGTAAGATCATGATACATCGCGGATCTGAGCATCAAGAATCACGTCGAACAGGCAACGCAAGACCGCCAAGACGTAGTAATAACGAGCGCATCAGATAGCATAACGCGCCAGAGCGTCATGGTATACAACTTGTAGAGGTGTTGCAATCAATCATTGTTCTGCAACAACAACATCAGTTGAATCCCTACAAAACAACAGAAAAAAGAACTCACCTATTTCAGATGGATGGTTCACTTCAAAACCAAGCAAAATCACGAGTCAAGAGAGATTCAGAGGCAAGCCAACTTAACTTTCTGCTCCCACATACCAGTGGGTACATGTCACAAACGCAAATCGATTACGACCAAATGACGCCCTTCATATACGAAAAAAAAATAGTCCTTTAAATTAATGGAGCGATAGGGGACCAAGAATCAATTACACGTGGACAGCGGACAAAAAAAACATCCCTGACCACTCCAGAAGTTATGGAAATTACCGTACACCTGGAGCCCGAACGCAAAAACAACCCAAAAGTCTATAGTGTCCAAAGATAATCCTATCAAGTATTCACCATCAAACCGACATCGGCACCGAGAACAATCTCAGCTCCAATGTTACCAAGAGCAAGATATATCTGTGCGAGGACACCTGCCGGAATTGCAGTTCCCGTTGGTGAAGTAGCACTGCTACTAGTGACGGAAGAAACCGATGACGACGACGGGCTGGAAGACGAAGCTGAAGAACTGGACGATGAAGTTGACGAGCTGGACGACGACGACGTGGACGAAGACGTGGTTGTAGGCGTCCAAGAAGTAGACGTCGTCGTTGGAGAAGGTTTAGGGCTAGAACTGTGCGAAGTACTAGGAGGAGGTTTCCATGTACTCGTCGACGTGGTGGGCTGAGGATTACCGCTACCATACTGCCATGAACCAGTCAACTCTCCTACGTCAGTAGAAGCAAAGAACTCGAAGAGTCCTTTCGAAAAGTCCAAAGCATTCGGCGGACATCCCATACACTGAAAATCGGATCAGGTTAAACATCGGATATTTTATGCGAGGCTCAATGGAAGCAAACCTCATCAACAATCTGGGCCTGGGTCGATTTTCCATTCACAGTAATGGTGATCTCATCGAAACAATGAGAACCACCACCGAATTCCTTCAGACCTGGCGCATCAGGAATATACTTGTACACGACGAGCTCAGTCGACTTACGGGTGCATTGAGAGCGACAATCTACAATAAGAAGAGTCATAAGCAACCAACCAAGCACGTAAAACGGCCATACTCAGAGAACTCACAAAATCACTGGCACTGTTCACCTTTCCGCAAGCACCCAAGCCAGCGTCGTACCATGTGAATCTGGCATCCCCGGATCTTTTCTCAAGACCGCGGTCTGCACGTTCGGATACCTGGTTGGCCGGATGTCGCTTTCTACGACCGAGACTGTGAGAGGCGCGGACGGCCTCTGTGGAGAACGAGAGAACAAAGCAGGAGACTACAACTAGAGCAAAGAAAGAGCGCATTGCGATGGTTGACTGAAAATGATTAAGAGACTTGTATGAACTGGCAGAAAAGACAGGATGTGAGGACACAGAGAATGTAGGCAAGAAGAACCCTTGAATAAAAGCGACAGCTCCGTGAAGAAAAGCAACGCGTTTAAATTCAAATTTGAAGTGGACCCACTGACCGTTGCCAATCAACTTACCACCATCTACTCAGGTGGACCTGATTTACGCCGCTTCCTCTTTGTGCCATATAACCGCCGCACTCGGTCTTCACCCCGCAATGTCTGGCAAATTTCCTCTAGCAAAGATCTCCTTATACACCGTAGGAAGTACGCACTCGTTCGTTTCACATACGTAACTATTGAACTGAATCTGACTTTAGTAATGTCATTTGGCTACATCCTCATGCGAGGTACGTCCAGAATGACTCGCAGTCCCGTTCAGTGAATGATCTTCGCTGTGTTCAGCGACTGTACCAACTCCAGAACAAACGTACGATGCTTTAGCACCAGATTTGAAGCGTCAGGTCGATGCAAACCGCGCAGCAAGACTGGCAAGTGAAAACATGACAAACCGGCAGCACCAAGCTCAAGTCCGCAGTGCCCATCCTTCTCGTCCATATGATTACAGCTGACCTTGAGTACACAGCTCGGTGATCCCGATTCACAAAAACCCGTTTGGTCGGATTCACTGCCCAAGCCTTGACCACACCTGTATGTATTCTTCACGCGATCGTCTTTGTGTGCATGAATTTTCCGAGCCAAACTGTGCTTTTCACTCATGTATTCGATATGGCCAGTGGAGGACTTGTGCAAATACGAAGCCAGCTGAATATAATAATAGTAACAATGTTTCCGCCGCAAATAACAGCGTAAAAGTAACTAACGATGTACACAAAGAAACCAATAACGATGTTTCACAGTTCTAATCAGATACAAACAGTGTTGTGTTAATGAGGAGTGGGAAGTCAAATTGAAGATGTGAGAGAATGATACGAGCGATATTAACAGAGATATGTTCCAGGTACCGAGTATTTCAACTATCGTCCATCCAAATTTCCTTCCATTGCATGTAACCTACGCTCAATGCGAAGCTATTACCCTGTCCTCTTCCTGTTTATCCAAGCAGTGACAGATGTGCACTTGACTCTGCTGAAGAAGGAAGGCCGGTGGGATTAAGGTCCCCATGATTTGAGGATGTTACAGGTTCAGCGCTGTCCGAAGGTATACCAAGAACAGAAGGTGCCTGTTGTGGTGATGGATCAGCTATCACTGCAGAAGTGAGGCCGACTTGGGACGGCTGATCGTTGTTCTCGCCAGATCTCAGGACAGCCGACGCGGCTGATGACGCGGAGTTCACTGCTGCACCAATTATACTGAAAGGCGGAGGGCTTGATCTTCTGTGCCGCCATAAAGTATCTGGTGGACTTGCACTCAATGAAGCAGAGGAGCGATGACTTGCTCGGTCATCCACGCCTTGCGATGATATAGACAGTGCTGTGTTTGGAGAAGCTGGAGCTGATGCGCCTGAGAATGAGAATGACGACAGCGATTGAGGGCTGGAAATAACCGGTTCTTCGTTCGATCTGCGACCCGTATTGCTGTTCCGACTATTCTGCTGGTTTCGAATTTCTTCATCCCGTTGCCGTCGCTGCTGATCTTCATGATCAATTAGCGAGAGCCTCATGGCCTCCATGATCATCATCTACAATGATAAAGGGTCAATGAGCAAGAATCTGACCACCTTCAGGGCTCAACTGACCTCTTCCAAATCCTGTCCAGCCATTCCAACCTGTCCAAGTATTTGCTGAATATCGGGATTTTGCTGTCTTCTTCTCGATCTCCTAGTTCCAGAACCACCTCCATTGGCTTCCGCATTGTCCATCTCTTCAGTAGGCAAGCCGTGCATTCGTCCGCTCGTAACACCAACAGGAATAAGCCTATCACCAACTTGTCTCATTATAATGCGTCTATTTGCACGACGTTGGGCCGCCGCCCGCACAGTAGCGAGCTTGGCCTCCCAGTCGGGTCGGATTTGGTCTGTGCACATATAATTAGCATGTGTCCCGGGGTAATCGCGCGATAAATTCACCGATGGTAACCACTTCGGGACTGTCAGGGCCAAAGCTCCTGCGGCGGCGAGCGCCGACTAAGCTTGCATCCAATGAAGGGACAGAAGACTTGGGAGAATCAGGCCATGATGGCGGCGTCTAAATGACATACGTGATTGTTTAGGACGTAGTGTAAACGATAAGGGTCGAAAGTTAACTGACCGACCCTTCACTGCCAATACCAGCTCGCCATGAGGGATGCGTATACACAACACCAAAGTTCTCCTGTACGCAATACGGGCAAGCAGCGGGATCGGATACGAGATGCGTGGTGGTAGGTTCGGACCTCTTGATCTGGACAAAACATTCCGTGCATATCGCCTGGTCACAACACCTAGAATGGTTGATGTTCGCAGGATAATACTAGAAACAAAGCACGTCATCAAATAGTGAGCGCGAGAGACAGGCCAATGTAAGCAAAGGGACAAAACAACAAGCATCGAAGGAGAGCCAGTACGCACCAAGAAGCATATCGGACATTCTACTGCGCCACGATAAAGAGCGGCTTCCGGATACCGTCCGATTTCTTTCTGAGCACTTGGGCGTTTATTGTGGGCCCTGGCGGTCGTGGTTTCCGGTCTTGATGAAGGGGCATCGCTGTGGGAATGTTCATTGTCCGGGAGCTCTCTGCGCGCGGCGAGGATCTGTTCGTCGTCCCAGCTCTCTTCGTAGTCCTCTAGCGGTCGGTAAAAGGGGGCTAATTTCCGCTGGACAATTAATTGTACAACTACGTCTTGATTCCAATCTTGTGACCCAGAGTAAACGCCTTGAGGAGACAGGAAGCCAAAATCGACGGTATCATCGTGGTGACCACGAGCTGAGGAGGTACTATTGCCCATTTTATAACAGCCCAGCCGTCCAAGAAGAGTGTGTTGATGATGGTCAGTAATCCGAAGAAAGAACTTGGTGGGCGCCTTTCGCCGAATCAGGGTTTGGGTCAGAACGTAAGACTTGGACGTCAAGCTTCCGCGGGAACACACTTCGGTGGAACTGGCCCGAACACCACTCCAGCTGCACTATGGAACATGAAATATATTTTCATAAATCTAAGCTCATCGACCCCCCGCTGGCTACACCATAATTCTCTCTTCCGCTGCGGCCACCCGTCTTTTTGGCTCCAGTTCAGCATATCTATCTTCTCCCGCCCAATTTATCCTCCTTCAAAGCATCCACTCTTGTTGGACAGTCCGCAGACTCGTTGGTATTTGATCCTCGCATTCGATTTGGCTCTTCTGAAGTTCGTCGAACGCATCGGTCGGCAACCTCCTAGTGATAGCGCCTGATTTCTTCTTCGCTTTCGATATTTTGCTTGCTTCGTTGGCAATTGCGTCACGACTGTCGTTCAGTTGGATCCATCTATTCGCTGCTCCAGGGAATCAATATATTGCCGCTTTTGCTCTACGTCATAAGTGAGACGTTATCGGATGTTGCCCATGAAGCAATCCCCTCTTTACAGATGCATCGTTTGTTCCTCGGTAGCGTTAGGGAATCCTAACCCTCTAACTGAGCTGCCTCGATGTCTTCTTCGGCAAGCGAGGACTCGGTGCCTTCTGGATGAGGGGTACCTTTACGGGATGAGGGATAGAACCATGCTGCAACATTCCACCAATTTCTACATCCATCAACCTTCGGGCTTCAACGAAATCTGGATCTCGCTGTACAACTTGCGACCGTCTAGCCAGTGCTCGTTTCCGCTTTATCCGAGGATCATGTTCCGCAGCATCCTCATCTTCTGCATCCTCAGGAACCATTAGCTCAAGGCTGTGTTCCGGTTTTGGCAAGGTCATGAATCTAACCTTGAGTGCTCGCTTGGCAGCAGAATCTTGCATGTGCTAGTTCTAAGGCGGGAGTGAACCTTTCACCTGAGTTGATGCTAAAGTATCTCGTGTCGGCGTTCGGGGCGGCGTGGAGTCAGAAGACACTCCTACTTCTGTCCATGGTGAGGCGGATCCGCCACATACCTTGCCTGTACGATATGGTGCACATAGCAAAACCAAGTAGAAGAGTCTGAGAAAAATCATGTTTCTTAGATTGCGTGCTTCTGCCATGACGTTGTTGACTATAACATATTGAGGATGTTGAAAGTCATTATATGTAAAACGACTTACTTTGAAGAGCTGTACTATGTGTGCGAGCCATTTTCGCTCTTTATATGCCTCCGTACTAATCACCGAGAAGCCGTTCCGTGGCTTCGACACCACCGGCAACTAATGCTTTGGCATTTTCTCCCGCTTGACCAAATTTAACGATATCCTAAAGTTCAGCTCCACCGACCAACCTGTGCAGCCGGCAATTCCGATTTCCTCCTTGGACCAATTACTTCTGGATTTGAGCTGGACGCGCTGGGATAAATTTGGTTTGATGTGGAATGTTCTCATCCTTCGTCGACGGATGCCGAGCTTGGTCGTCCGACGTGACATAGAAGCCTCCTTTTCGAACGGGATGTCCATATTGTACTGACCATCCGGTTTTCTTGATCGGAGGGTCTAGCCATCGTGCCAACGAGCTTTTCGGACGAACTTGGGGCCCTGAACGGTGTTCAACACGTTGGAGGCGATTTCATGAAACGATTCGCATACCAATGATTATTTCCGTATTTTGCGATGGCGGCCTTCAAGACTTCAACCTCCATGTTCGAGGTCATAAATGAACTACTACAATTGTTGCGAATTTATGAGAGAGGGGTTGATTAGCTTTCTATACGCCTTTATACTTGAATGAGATTACGCAGTGGGAGCAGTGATGAAGTTGTACTCGGTGAACGATTGGAGCTGAGTACTACTAGCGTGACAAGTGTTACCACGTGGCGCGGGCTATGGTACTAGCAGTGCTGCAATGAGCACCACGCTTATCCGATTTCAGTGAAGTGTGCATGTTGAGGACCGATAGGTGCATTCCTAGTACGAGCGCTGTTCTGTTCTCGTCACGATAGGAATATTCAAAGTGAATTGAGACAGAGCCGACCGGTTCCCAGGACGATGGAAGCAGAGGTTAATATGATGCATACGGCTGCTGGTCCGAGCGAAGAACGCTCCGGCATTCTTCACATCTACGGGGAGCTATGGGGCTTAAGGGCAAATGGAATTCCAGTGGGGATGATCCTCCCAAACAGGCGTTGGGTATCTAAAACGGTGTTCATTTCAAAGCCGGAGATATGTATAGAGTTGTTGTATGCATCATCATTACATTATGTCAAGTCTTACGGCGTCTATTCAGCCGCATCAGTCTGGACGGGGGTACGACGTTGGTTGCGATTGTGATAGCTGCGGGTCGTTCCATCGGTCCAATGCTTCCTATTAGATGAGAGGCATGAACTCATCTCTGGGGGCACTGGAAGGTTTGATGGCCGCAGTGAGGACCCGCTCGGAAGCGGACCGGTCCGACAGAATTTGGAATGGTTGATCGGGCGGACACGGCAACTTCGGCAGCATCGGAACGGTGCTACGGTGTTGAGAGACAGGCCAATGAGGCTGGGTGTGAAGCGCTCTTAGGATGAACGCCGGCCGGAGAAAAACAACAAGCCGTGGCCAGTCCCAACGAGATGCAAAGATTGGACTGAAATGTGTCGCAGTGCATCACAGAGGTGGTGATGATGGGGGGATCTGCGTGCCTTAGTGCTCGATGCCATCATCATCAGTTGTCACAAAACTCCAATTTTCCCTTTAAAAATAATCAAAATCCCCGGCAAGAAGCTCCCATTTGATCTCTTGCTCATTTGGCGTCGTGGCTTCTTGCTCTGACTCTTATCATAAAGCGTGCTCCCTCTATTCCTTCGGCTTCTTCGCTTGCTCCCGCATCCCCCCTCTCACCCACCACCACCGTCTTCAACTCGTCCCCTGCAAGTCGCCTACCAATGGACCCTCTACATCCCTCCACTCAGCATATCGTCCAGGAAGAGCCCGCAAAGTCCGTCTCCCTCTAGTACTCTCTTCTTTCTCATCCTGACCCGTTTCTTCAGGAAAACCCCCGTGGTTCGCGGTGCTCGGGCCTGCACCGTATGCCGTGCCGCAAAGGTCTATCTCTATCCTCTGCTCTCCACTCTTTCTCACCTTTTATCTACATAACAGATGAAATGTGTTGGCTCGGAAGATGGGACCAAACCTTGTCAGCGTTGCAAGCGTGCCAATGCAGAGTTAGTGCTCTTCATACCCGTACTCGTCTCGAGTTCCTAGTTGAGATTTGCATAATAGGTGCATATTTGAAAAGCATCGGCGCGGTCGGAAGCCGGGCTCTAAGTACGTCCATCTTCCAATCATCCCTTTGTCTTATCTCCGTATTCACGGATACTACTAGACTATCCGAGGCTTCTAAAATGCTTCGAAGGTTGGAAAAAGGCCTTTCCAGCGCCAAACTCAAGTCACAGGCCAACGACGCATCCCTGAGCATGCCGTACCCTACGCCTGATTCCCTTACTAGTTCGTCCGAGTCTGGACAGTACCGAGCTGATGGCGGACCGTCTATCCATTTCGCAAACAATGAACTGCCGCCTATTCTGTCCAGTTGCCGAGAACCACATTACTCTTCTTCGGCAGATGATGACGACGAGGGCGATCCCGAGCAAAGCCCCGAGGAACTCTATCCCGCAAAACTTATTAGAAAGGAAAACCGGAACTCTTTTTTCCAAACTATTTTAAATCCTCAAAATGAAGCTCCGGTATCTGGTTCGATAAGCCCACACGGTAGTCCTCCCGTGCAATATCAAGAACCTCGGCTTCAGACTTCTATTGCGCACAACCCACCGGCTCCTGTTCATGACCCCATCTCCGCAGGCATTATGGACGAGAATCAGGCTCAAGTTCTCTGGGATCTTGTTTTCCTTCGACTCAATCCCTTCATCAACTTGTTAGATCCTGCTCTTCACTCTGTCAATTATGTTCGCTCCAAATCTCGCTTTCTATTCACGACCCTGCTTATGGCTGGAGCTAAATTTTTCAAGCCTGAATGCTACCGAGCCTGTCAGAACCTGGCTAACGAACACGCTCTTCGCAGTTTTTCAGAAGGCTCCAAGTCTGTCGAGGTTGTTCAAGCTTTTGCCTGTATGACCTACTGGAAGGAGCCTGAAGACACAAGAACTTGGACATACATCGGTTATGTATGTTTCGTGCTGGTTCTCTTGTTATCCTGTCATCTCAAGAACAACTTTTCCAGGCTTGTCGTATGGCTGTCGAACTTGGTTTGAATAGAATTTCGCAACGAAATCAACGCGAAACAGAATTTCAATTACGTGAACGACGTAATCGAGAACGCACATACTTGGTCTTGTTTGTTCATGATCGCAGCTTGAGCATGCAGACAGGTAGACAGTGGATGTTGCCAGAGGTGAGTAGCGCGCCGAGACTAATAATAATTTGTCTGACAAAAGTCGGATTTGAACAGGATGAATTGGTCAAACGTTCTGGAACATGGCACGAGGGTGTATCTCCCATTCGCCCTGAGGATGTTATTCTTGCTGCCCTTGTTCACCTTCGCCGTATTGCAGTAAGCGTTTCTGTCAGAGCGATGTTAGTCCCACTAATTGTATTTTCATATAGGCGGAGACAATGGAAACTACAGACGTTTTCTGCCTTCATCGGAGTCCTTCAAATTCTGCGCAGACAGATGTAAACTACGAAGTCCTGCTTCGTAATTGCAACGCTAAGCTTACTCAATGGCAAGAGACTTGGCAACGCGAAATGATGCGAGGTAAGTTCTGTTCGAACCTTGTGTCCGACCCGTGCTGACAATTGTACTCAGCCAAGGGCGAGTCGTTCCATCATGCATTCCTAAACTTTTTCCGCCTATATGTACGGCTCTTCCTCAATAGTTTCGGGATTCATACGTATATAGGAGGGGTGAGTTGGACGTCTTCTTTATTCGTTTCATATCCTTGAATTTTCGTGCGCTGTAGGCAACTACTGGGAGCCCAAGTTTGCAAGCCCTTTCAGCATGTTACTCCAGTGCATTAGAAAACTTGCAGATTATTTCGAAAGACTTTGCAGCCATGAACGTCTTGGTCAGTTTTAAAACGGATTCCTGTGGTATCAACCATTCTGACGTGTGTGGTACAGCGATATGGGCAAGATTCAGTCACTATCATGAGTGCATATTGTGCAATCTTTCTGCTCAAGGTAAGAGAGGAACCACTTGATTGACATCGGTAACTGAGTGACGTTATTGTGCACAGCTGTTACGTAGCAGTCATACCCAACCGGAGCTTCACCCGGGCGCAACCAATGAAATCTATACCGTGATATCTCAGACCGCAGATGCTTATCAGGACGCTTCTCAACTCTGTCCTGCTTCTGGGTCTGCAGCCTATCACGCGCGGTTCTTGCGCAGTTTGGTCACAAATGATATTGCGAGGACGAAGCAGAATCAGGAAACGCAAGATTCGAGACATTCATGTGAGTCTGCCGCGTTCTTTTGTCTGTATGTGTGATCGTGTCTGACTGTCATACCAGTGAACTCGAACACTTCACGGACTGTAAAGCTGCATACAAGTCCTACATATCCGCCGACTCGTACACAGGGACAACAACAGCCAACGTTCCATCAGTTCCCGGCTGCATCACCACATTACTCTCCGACGACGACGGCTATCATGAACGTTGAATGCTACGTTACACCTGATCCACAACCGATCAATGGGACCTCCAACAATTATTCCGGGTACTCTCCCGGACAGCCGATGGCTGCTGATTCGGACGCGTCATACTCACGAAATCTATTGAAGGAACTGGGGTTGGAAGATGGCTACATGACCTCCAGCACGGTCATGGATTTCAATGCATTTCATATAGGAAATGGGTACTCCGGTTTCACCCCATTAAACCAACAGTATATGTCAGCGGCAGGCCTAACCTATGTGAGGTGATTGGACGATCAAACAGTGGCGTAGTTAATTTTTTCGCATTCCCGGACCGGAGTAGTATTTGTATTGTTGTGCTCTGATCACTTCGTAGATAGATGTAGTACAAGTTTGGATTATCTCTCCATGTTCGTTACCCTAATCGCTTGTTGGGCCTGATTTGCTTTGGATGTAGTTATCATTATCGATGTTTGTACAAGAGAGGCTTATCATAGTATCGCATGTTTATTGAGTAGGACGTAATGGCAGGAATTGTATTGATTACAGCAAACACCTGGGACGAGCAGGATATGATCAGGTTTCTATACCGATGTAAAATATGACAACATGGTGTCCAACTGCAGCCCCGATCCGCGGAATGCCCGGTGTTGCGAGAAAGTCGAAATCACGGATTTGCAGAGGACGGGGGGCGAGCGTGAAGGAGGTCGGGTGTGCGTTGATGTAGGAGGTGTTGTGGACATGGAGCCGGGCACCTTTGGTTGGGGAGCCCGTCGAGATGGCGAAATACTCTGGGAAGGTCGGACACCACCTGTTGCAAAATGAACAAGTGAATTCATTAAGACCGATTGGGGGAGATGAACCCACCGGAACTGATCTCCGCCCTCCGAGAAACTAAACCCGGAGACCCCCGGTTTCCCACCATGCATATTTGACAGATCCCATATTGCAAATCTCGATCCATAGGCTGCCCCGATTCTAGAACACCGAACGAGAAGGTTACTTCGGCTTATACGCCGGTCACCGCTCTCGTAACTCACATATCTGTATTGTCTACTCGCCATGATGCTGCACCCATCAGCCCGCCGGTTTGCCCTAGGACACCGGTCAATGCATCTGCGAGCGCCCGCGGCTCGACCAGCTCCACTACGCTCGAGTGTCGACTCGAGTCCGGCTCGCCTTCCGGTGGGTCTGATCGCCAGTCCGTCACGAATATCGACCCGCGCGCATCAGACACCACATATTCTTTGCTCGTAAACGGATGCGCGTTTACGGACGTTAGTGGGTGCGCAAACTGGATCACAAACGCTGTTGGTTGGGGTCTATCAGACACGGAACTATTTGCGCTCTCCCGACCTATGCTTGGGGATATAATATGCACAGATGGGTTCAAATCCCATACCATCATCATCTTGTCATCTGCGTACGCGCGCTGGTCAGTGAGTTGCTACAGCAGATTGATCCACAACGCCAAAAAAAAAACTTTTGGGTTTGGCTCACGTACCAGAAACGGTCGCGACGTATCTAGAACTGTACCTATCACTGCCTCCGGAGAACGCCATTCCAGTCACTTTTCCATGATGGCCACTTGTGTGTGTGTAAAAGATATGGAGAGGAACGAACGCGTCTGATTACGGTTCGGAATGAAGGGCCTGTGGATCCGAACTCACCTCAACCCACCGCCAAATGGGAATATCGTTTCGTCGTCAGTTGACGATTTTGACAAGAGGTGTAACCCAAAGTCTGTCGTGGCGGCCGCGAGTCTAATAAATTTGACAAAGGATGTTGAAATTTTCAGTTGAGATTGCCCTAATGAGCGCCCTAGGAAGTACGCACTGACTCTATGAACCACTCGTCTGAACACGAGGGCGAAAATGTTCTTGACGACCATGCCAGAGCGGTTATCCGAGAACCGACGTGAAAAGAAGCGATTGGGGTCACCGATGTGTCTTTCTGTACAAATTGTTTTGCATACCCATGGGTTATTCTGGGCGCAAAAGATTGTGATTGCTTACGACGTGTAGGACTTGGACTGAGTGCTCGCCACCACAAGCCAGAAGGTCTGGTGCGTCGTCCGAATACGATGCGCGCACTACGTGTACGATTGAGCCGTGGTCGTGTCGAAGGTCCATTGGTGTGCAACGGCGCGGCGATTGGCAACTTTCAAACTTTGTATGGAACGACGACCATATTCGGCCACCACCCGCCTCCTCAGTTCTTCTGCCACTCCTAGTAAGCCGACAAACAAAGCTCCAAACCCCTTCTTCTTCCTCGGCCTCTCTGTGCTTGCCTTTGGAGCTTTCGTCTATATCACCCACAAGAGAGCGGCCACGAACCCGGCTTCTAAACAACCTCGCCAGAGCGATAACCCTCTCGTGCCTTTTCCTCACAAACGCCCGGACCAAAATAAATAATGACGCTAATCGGTAACGTTGCCGAGGCACTTCATCTCAAAGGCCACAAGCTTGCTCAAGAATCCTCCGTAGACAGAAAAGCCGTGTTCGACGATTCCAAGATCACCGTGATCTACGTCCTTGGTGGTCCAGGCGCAGGTGGGATCCGTTGCTCTTCCTTCTATATATTCCTCTAAAAAAAGCACGTTATAAAATTTTATTTCTAGGCAAGGGTACCCAATGTGCCCGCCTAGTTGAAGATTTCGGTTTTTGCCATCTATCCGGTATGATCACCGATATCATTTACTATTACAACTATCCCTCTCATTGTGCAGATCATTCTTAGCTGGCGACCTTCTCCGCGCCGAACAGCAGAGGGAGGGTTCGCACTATGGCACACTAATTCAAAAGTGCATCAAAGAGGGTTTGATTGTGCCTATGGAGGTTACAATCAAGCTGTTAGAGAATGCCATGAAGGCTGTGTTGCAAGAGAATAGAACAGGCGAGGGCTGGGAAAATGGGAAAGGGCGTTTTCTTATCGATGGGTTCCCCCGCAAGATGGACCAGGCACTCAAGTTTGATGAAGAGGTCCGTTTGTCCACACAAAGCAGATTTGATCATGCTTTTCTGCCCCCCTGACACACAGACAAATAGGTCTGCTTGTCGTCGTTGGTCCTATTCTATGTGACTACAGAGGAGGTCATGCTGAAGCGGATACTTAAACGTGGCGAGACGAGCGGAAGAGAAGACGACAACGAGGAGAGTATCAGGAAGCGTTTCCGTATGTCGTCTATCATTCTTCAGCTTCCTGTTTTCATCTCTCTTGTGTGTGCTAGAAACGTACAAGGATACGACTATGCCCGTGATCGAATACTACGACAAGCAAGGAAAGGTTACAGAGTTGGATAGTACCGCTAGCGTCGAAGAAGTCCACGAGAAGGGAAGCGTGGTTATTAGAAAGTTGTTCGCCGGCGAAATATCCCGCAATATCACAGCTTGAATTTAGAGGCGACGTAGCAAATCTGTTATACAGCCATACCACGACCCAAAGTGCCTATCTTGAAAGTTTATATAATGTACTAGTGCTCAAGTAATCGATATCTTGTCGAATTCTCTCAACCTTGTCACGCATACACGACAAACCCTGCCTGTGCATCTGGAGCTGCCGCGGTACAGATAGACCTACCTCCCAGAGGAATGGTATCAATAAATCCATCACTACAGAGCAGATGGGCATCCTCGTCTTCGTTATCCTGCAAGACATGATATACAATCAAACTCTTCTCCATTAAGAATAGACATACCGGCTCCCATTCCCAACCACCACAGCGGAAATACTCGACAACAGTGGGTCCATCACCTTCTAAAGTGACCTTCCCATCCGAGTCGTATCTAAGATTGATGTGATCACCATCTTTATATGCTGCTGTCAAAACAGCCCCCGACTTTTCTGCGAAAGTAGCTCTTGCTTCAGGAGAATCAAGGTGTGTGGCAGGGTCACGTAAAGGTCGAATGACGACAATATCCATGAAAGCTCCGGAACGTGGAAAAGCCGAAACCAAGGGTGTAATGCGAAAAGCGGATTCCAATCTGTCCACGTTGACCGTGGATAAAAAGTAGGTGAAGGGGCCATCCAGGTCCACTATAGGATCGTCGTGATCCGAGGCTGGGTGCGGAACGAAGGCTTTGAGAGAAGGATCGTATATTTCGACTAGGCCGTTCAACTGAGAGGGGAATAACTTGACAAAACTCTTGTACCACTTGGTGACATTTTTCCGAGCTGCGACCTTGAATCTATCGATTGAGGGTATCTCTGCTCGGAGGGACTCTGAGTCTCGTAAGATGGTGGCGTGCAGGGCAGTGGAAGTCACTACAGCTGCGATCGCGTTCTTCGGAGATGCGCGGTCGTTACTGTTGTTATGAGGAGGAGTCAAGATGGCTGTTATCGCGAGGGTCAAGGGGACTGCTCTAGATGAGGGTTTATTGATAAATGCGTTGATTCCTTTGAGTTTGTACGACAGCGGATCTTCATCTTGTTGTGGGAATAAGGAGTAATATAACGCGTTTGCTGTTCCACATGGAACTAGAGCGATGTTGACCTTGGTGGGGTTGTGCGATGATTTGGAGGAGGTTGGGGGAGCGAGAGAGATTGCTGAGATTACTTCGCGTAAGGTTCCATCACCTGAACAGAGCACGATGCCTAGCGGGCCTTCTGTTTTGTCGAAGTACTCGTGCGCGACAGACCCTGCGTGGCCATCTCTCTCCGTCTGCAGGACTTGAGCGATTGGGATATTGTACTGGTGCAGCAGAGGGAGAACATGATCATCGACGAATGCCTTCGCGGTGCCGTCGCCAGCAACTGGGTTATAGATCACTAAAGCCATTGAGCCCGAGTTCAGTGGAGGTATCAGTGGGCCGGTTGGTCGATAAAAAAGCCTTTGCGTTGTTGAAAGCTCTCAGTTTGTTCTTTTCAAGTTAGCCGCATTTTTCTGCTATCCAACTTGTTACAATATGCCGCGAACAATTTCCAACTGAGAGTACTATATATGCTCCCCGCCGTCTCCAGACGTTATCTCTCCCGCAACCTTATCTTCCGGTCAATGGCTTCTCTCACTATCCCTGCCGCGCCCGAGCTCAAGCCCTTCAACTTGGCCCTCGTCCAGCTCGGCCAAGTTGGATCCGATAAAGCTAAGAACCTCACCCATGCTCGAGAGACCATCTTGAAAGCTGCTGCTGGAGATTCCGGGTCCAAACTCAAGCCTGATCTGATCGTACTCCCAGTAAGCATCTTTGCTATCGAGCTGTTTTTGTTTTTGTTTACCCGTATATGCACAGGAATGTTTCAATTCTCCGTACGGATATGTCCACTTCCCCGTGTATGCGGAGAATATCGGGTTCAAAGCAGGTCAGGCATACGATGTGGGCAGTAGTGAGAGTCAGAGCGTCAGGATGCTATCGTCAGCTGCGAAGGAAGCTGGAGTTTGGCTAATTGGAGGTGCGTGGTGCTTTGCAGCCCCGCGTAGCTTATTGGTGGCGAACTGAGAGTTTGTAAAACTTGAAGGGTCTATTCCAGAGCGAGATGCTTCCGATGGAAAGGTTTATAATACATGCACTGTTTATTCACCGAAAGGTGAGTAGTGCTAGGTTGGCGTCAGGGGACGACTCAGTTTGTGTAGGTGACTTGGTTGCGCTTCATCGGAAAGTCCACCTGTTCGACATTGATATTCCGGGAAAGATCACCTTCCAGGTATTTAAAGGGCTATCTATGACGACCCATTAATAACGACTATCTTGGACTGAAGGAAAGCGAAACCCTGACTGGAGGAACGACGCTCAACTGGTTTGATACTGGTAAGCCTATCCGATCAGTATGTCTTCCATTAACTCACACTCTCACAGAGTTCGCACGTATTGGTTTGGGTATCTGTTATGACATTCGGTTCCCTGAGATGGCTATGATAAGTGCACGACAGGGTATGTTATCAAGTCTGTAATCGGAGCCGATGTTGATAAGCCGATTTTCAAGGCTGCCAAGTGCTCATATATCCTGCGGCATTCAACTTGACTACTGGTCCCTTGCACTGGCAACTACTTCAGCGAGCCAGGTTTGTCTCTCGGTCAATAAAGAATTCTACGCTGATATAATTCTGTCAATTGACAGAGCGGTAGATAATCAGGTTTTCTTTTCCATGTGCAGTGCTGCTCGAGATTTGACTGCGGGATATCATGCGGTGAGTTAGTTCCGTTCTTCTGCTTCTATGACTCAACTTTGTTACTATGGGGAATTAGTGGGGTCATACGTCCATCATGGATCCTATGTAAGCAAATTTCTTATCGGGCTGATGTTCAGACTTTTGCATGACAAATTGTAGGGGAGCTGTGTTAGCAGAGGCCGGTCACGAGGAAGAGGTCCTTCACGTTCGCATTGGTAAAAATTGGATTCACTCTTTGACGATTCAGATGACCGAACCCACTACAGATCCAAAGGTTTTCCATGATGCACGGGCAGGTATCCCAGTAACGACCCAAAGGAGATTCGATGTGTATCCAGATGTGAGTAAGTAGACCGTGGGTATACGAGTGTAATCATCTTTGCATTTGCATCCGCGATTTTTGTATGCTCAAAAAAAAATGAAAATTTCGTTTTCGTTGCATAGATAAAACAAAATTTGGAACTAAAGCTGAGGATGCTGGAAACAGCGGAGCATCGCCCGACGCCTCAAGATTATAATTAAGAGCTGTGTAGAAAATATTAAATGCGTGCGACAACCTTACTTTAAAGGGCATGCCAAGTGGAGGCTGTCCAATGATGGTAAGGAACTGTGTGGAAGTTTCTGGGACATTCCACTACATTAGTCGCTTTCCTTTTAGCACCGCTCCGCCACTTTCTACTTTCCTCTCATTCATTATTATCCTTGCAACCTTACACATATCGCAACCAGACCATACTCACATAAGTTGTCTGGTCTAATAGGATAACATGGTGAAAGAAACGTACGTCCTCGTCATCATCCCTCTTCTCGATGACGAACATTTTTCACACTTTTATCATATGCAGAAAATATTACGACCTTCTCGATGTCTCACCTGATGCCGAAGAAGCTGAATTGAAGAAAGCATATCGCAAAAAGTAAAAACATCCCCCATTGGACAAATGACCCGGACTCTGTCAATGTTGCTAACGATCGTTTCGTAGAGCTTTGCGATTACATCCAGACAAGGGCGGCGATCCTGAGCTTTTCAAGGAAGTCACCCATGCGTACGTACCCTTTTCTAATCTGCTGTATTTCTAGTTCTTAGTAAGGGGGCTAATATTAATGTGGCGTGTTAGATACGAAGTTTTGTCTGACCCGCAGAACCGGAGTATTTATGATTCGCGAGGAGAAGCCGGATTGTCAGAATCGGGTGGTATGGGCGGAATGGATCCTCAGGTACGTTTTCTAATTAATTAATTTTATCATCTTCCGGTGAGGTTTCTAATACTGTGTGTGTACATCAGGATCTTTTCAGTCAACTGTTTGGCGGCGGTGGATTTTTCGGGGGTGGACCATCACGATCACAAGGCCCCCGCAAGAGCAAGGATTTGGTTCATCGCGTTAATGTTACTCTTGAGGAGTTATATCGCGGGAAGACCACCAAGCTTGCGTTGACGCGGAACGTTATTTGTGGCAAGTGTAATGGCAAGGGTGGAAAGGAAGGCGCAGTCCGATCGTGTGGTGTATGTTCAGGACGAGGTATCAGGGTCACCTTACGCCAGATGGGTCCTATGATACAACAAATTCAACAACCTTGCGACGAGTGTTCTGGTACTGGAGAAGTTATCAACCAAAAGGATAGGTGCAAGACCTGCAATGGAAGGAAGACGGTGTCAGAGAAGAAGATGTTGGAGGTCCATATCGACAAGGGCATGAAGGGTGGTCAGACTATTACATTCCGCGGGGAGAGTGATCAAGCACCTGGGGTTGCACCTGGGGATGTTGTGATTGTCGTAGAGGAGAAACCTCATGACAGATTCCAGAGAAAGGAGAACGATCTCTTTACATCTGTGGAAATCGATGTCCTGACTGCTTTGGGTGGAGGTCAATTCGGTATCCGACATTTGGATGACCGAGCACTAGTAGTGACTATTCATCCTGGAGAAGTGATCAAGCACGGTACGTCTACGCTTAAATATCTCAGATAATGGTGTTGATGTGTACTTGCTGTCCAGATGACCTCAAAGTTATCCATGGACAGGGTATGCCTTCACAACGGCATCATGAACCTGGAGACCTTTATGTCAAGATATCAGTCAAGTTCCCTGAGTTCATAGATCCCACGTTGATTCCCATGCTTGAGCGGGTGTTGCCCCCGCGAAAGCCTATTGACATGTACCCTACAGGGATCCTTTTGGAGGACGTTGATTTGGATAACCCAGATCAAACCGAGCGGGAAAAGGTTTCGGAAGATGCCATGGATCAGGATCAAGGGGAGCCGAGGGTACAATGCGCAAACCAGTAATTTTGTTGATCTTCTGTATCGTTTTTTTTGCATCGTTATACCGCACTCGCCTATTACTATTGTCTCATGACATTACTGTTAGACAAAGTCAACCCGTTCGCGGGACTGATGATACATAATAGATCGCTGTATTTTTCATCACCAACGAGTCTAAAAGCATCCTTTGTTGGTGACACTCGATATGAATGTTTCTGGAGAGCTTGACATACCTCCGGATTTAACTTGAACGCTTCATATAGTTCTCGGTTGAACAGACTGACCTCCGTTTCGTTTTCTACCGAGGTCAACTTAAACTGGATGAACGCTGCGATGAAACACATACCGAAGCCTATTTCTGCCAATGTTTTGGAATCGTCGTCGAGTATCCATTCATCGTGATCGAGGTTGATGATTAAATTGGTGGTCTGACAAGAAAATCAAGACACCAGTAAACGAGGCGAGCTGACAGTGCACCGACCTTCGCACCGTGGGCTTTTGTGTACAATTTCGCAGTATCTGTATGCGCGACTGAAATTGAGGATTCAAGCTTCAGCTTGCTGTCATACCTAGGTTAATCGTGCGATAAGGCTTCCATGCTGGATGTGTCTGGATTGCTAATGGCCAAGACGGAGTTCAAGATCATGAAGAGGATCTCTGGTTTCGGAAGGGGAAAGGCGGTATATACTTTCTCTTGCGCTTTCTTTCAGCTTGCCTACGGTCGTGGTTTCGAGATTAATGTTATGGAGGACGAGGCTCCGTTC
Source organism: Sarcodon aspratus (assembly GCA_003313825.1). Classification (NCBI taxonomy): domain Eukaryota; kingdom Fungi; phylum Basidiomycota; class Agaricomycetes; order Thelephorales; family Thelephoraceae; genus Sarcodon; species Sarcodon aspratus. The sequence continues at coordinate 84,716 of QLOR01000307.1, forward strand.
TGTACGGTATTCGAATGATTTGATTATTCTGAGGGTTAGAGTTGCAGCGGTCACTGGAAGGGCGAGATTTGTGAGGATATCTGATATCTCGGATGCCATTTGCGGGCTGATGATGATGATGGTGGTGGGGGTGGAACAAGACGTCACTGTGCCGGAGTCCAAAATCAGACCTAGATCGTCGTTCGGATTTTCGACATCCTCTCCTCCTCCGATGTCGAAGTCGTCACAGAAGATACAAGGGCCGACGGATCTTGTCCGCTCTGTGAAACAACTAAATTCTTCAGTTGAATTGTGATCCAAGCATC
>QLOR01000309.1:0-52418 GCA_003313825.1 Sarcodon aspratus
GGTTTCTAAATACAATTATCTACACTCACATTCGAGATACTCGGAGGAGACTTTGGTGGAGAATAAGGAAGATTAGTAGGATATATGCTCGATGGAGCATATAGATTGGACACCGATGCACTAGGCTTCGGCGGTAAAGGAGGCCTATCGGTGCCGTATGTGGACATGGGTCTGGATTGTAGCGGGGGAGAGGGAGAATATGGCTGGGATGTAATGGGCATAGACGAGTGGTCCTGTGATGAACGCGGGGAATGTGATTGATTCCGTGGGAGTGGAGGCGGAGGTTTCGATAAATAATTATTTTGTGTCGAGGCACGTTGAGGTTGTGGGGGTTCCTTGACTTTAGCGTACACGGGTGGTTCCTTTGAGAAATGGCTCTGCATGGATTCCAACAAAGCCAATACATTGCAAGCCTTTAACAGAATGTAGATAAATGATGATGAAAAGAGGAGGCAGTGATGCCTACCTCACTCTTGCGTAACCAGTTTTGGAGATATTCGATGTTACATCGGCCACTTACTTCAATGAATTTGCTTGATCTGACGAGCATGTCGCTAGTTGCGACGACGTAAACGATCGGAGGTTCCTTTGGATAATCGCGAGTTAGCCAGATGGCGATGGGGATGTTGTAAGACGATTGGCGGTACAAAATGGACAGTAGACCATGTAGGCAAAGAAGAAGCTGAGTCCGGCCATCGTCATAAGCTGATAAGAGGAGTGAGGGGATGATGCAGGGCGGAGATCAGGAAGGACGTACTGTAGACGTCTGTTTTCGGGCGGAGGGTGGGATAGCGGGACAAGACAGCGTCTATGTCTGTGTATACTCTGCTACTGTTGGAGTAGAAGGAGGTGTTTTCGCGAAGCCATTTCTGAGTGGGAGACTGGTTCATGCTCTCAGCTGCTATCGAAGTGACTGAGTGACAGGCGCGAGTGACTCGAGCGTGACTGCCGGCGCGGAGACCCGGAGCTGAGGGCCGGTGCCACTAGAGGAGGAGGATCTAAACTTTGTTTGTACAGGGACAAACCTTCTGCATCGGACTAGATCTATCTGACGGATGACGATTGACTTGCCGGACGGATAAAAAGATGATTTTATTATAATATTTACTTCCGTGCACAAGACGAGGACGATATCCTCGGGTGGGGCGTCTCCCCGGATATAGCAATGTGAAAGAAAGGCCGGAAAGCGATGATGATGATTGCGGCTCTTGTGTGCCGACGAAGAGCAGGAGGCGCCTAAGGGCTAGAGCCGAATAGGAGGAGGTCGCAACAGCCCCGGTGTTTTGTCTGGCCAATTGTTCTACTTCCTTTCCTGTTTCCCGGACCCATTTCAATCCTCTTTTCTCATCCGATCTTGTGGACGGATCCACAATACACTACCTCCAGACGTTTGGGCCGCTCCTTCCTTCCCGGATCTTTACGCCTTGGTCGGCTCTGTCATTCAAATTTCCTCTCCGAGCTCCCACTTTGTAGTCGCACCCAGCGCACGCGGTCTCTATATTTCCCGCGCGCCCTCGGCTCCTTCTCTCCTTATATAAACCTCCTTCCATCTCTCGAGCTCCTCTTCCATCCTTCGCGCATCGTCCTCGTTGCATCAACTCTGATAACCGTTTTCAACTCCTTTCGCTCCTCTTTAACGCCCTTCACACTTCTGCCATGAGCCACTCTTCCTCCTCGCTCGACACTTCCAAGCGGAAATCATCTCGAAAATCTGCTGTCACCCCTCAGCGCAAGCATCATAAAATGCTCAAGGACGGCACAAGCGAAGTCTGGCCAGAAGATGTAGAGAAAATATTCATCCAGGGTCCGCTCTTTTTTGATGCCTCTCCGTGTGAATATTCACCATCTATCATCTAGGCCTGCGCGAGTATTGGGAATCACCTTGGGCCACGTTTTCTCGCGGTCGTAGCCGATGGCGCAACCAATTCTTGGTAGATTACCTACAGAAAGCAGGAATCGAAAGATCAAGGAAACAAGTGGCTAGCCACATACAAGTCTTGAGGAACATGTGGAAAGGAGAACCAGGTTCAGTCATGTCTTTTTCTGATAATTTCCTCTGCATTTATGCCCTTTCTTTGTAAGAATTCCACTTGGTCGCTGGGGGTGAAGAGTTGTTCCAAGATAGTGGGCTCTTGTCTCACAATACTCCAACCTCTCGTCAATCGTCAATGGCCGCTTCGTCCAGAGATAGATCGACTGAAAGGCACCGCGCTCATATGTCTGTGGCCTCTTCCGATAGTTCCTCCGAATCCGAGCCGTCACCGATGACAGGGGTCCTTCAACTTCACGTAAACACAGACGTACATGGTTCTCCGTCATATAGTACCTTCTCTCCGAGTATTGCAGGCGACGAAATCAAGCCTGAACCAAGATCGCCAGGGTCCACCTCTCTGGCTAGCCCGACCCTGGTTCAACCCACTTATTCTCCCAGCCATTTCCAAGATGTCGCCCCTACTCATACCAGCGTCAGACTAACCCGTTTGCAGGTTTGGGCGGAGGGGTTGGATCCATTTACAGTCGAAGTTGACGCTCTCACATCCCCTCCCAAACCATATTCCCGAGTAATGCTCCGTCTGAAGTTGTGTATCTCACCAGTCAGCGATGCCGATCCTGCTTCTTCGTTATACGGGTTTAGTGGCGCCATCATGTTATCCCAGCCTTGGTCAATGTCTGGTAAATGTTTCACTCGGGTATTTACTACAAATACCTGCATCTCCAAAGAGCTCGACTTTTTACGTCCGACAAGTCAGACTCTGACGGCTATGCTTCCGGATTCATGGTTGACAAAGAGTCGGTGGTTGGAAGCAAGTGAGTCGCCACACTTTATTTTTATTGGGTACGAAGTAGCTCATACTTGTTCAATTAATATAGCTTCACGCACCAGCATCACCCAACAAATCATTGTTGATGATGAGGTGATCGCATTTATTGTATACGACTTGGATCGGGGGATGGATAGCCAGGGCGGACCTTCGGTGGAGCTAACGGGTTTTCAAAAGTATGCCGGAAATAAGGAAACGGAATCAAGCGCGCCTGCGACTGTCTCTTCGTCTTCTTACTACCCGTCTAGTTCAGGATCGTCACGATTTACTCCCCTTGCGTCTCATGCCCCGATGCAGCAGATCGCATGTCCTCCGTCAGCTGATGCAGCCAACAGTAGATCATACCACGGGATGTAATCTTCTGGTCGTCTGGATTGACGTATTGAGATCACTTTGTCGCGTGTTGATATGGTCCCTCATAAGCAGGGTCGCTGTTCACATGCGGCGAATGCACGGACGCAACGCATCCATCACTTACAAACTAATAATGGTTACGGACACCTTCTTGGGCATTTTCCTTGACGTACTTTTAGACCTCTGTAGCTAAAACCACTGACACAGACGATTGTATACGAACTCAAATCAACATGTATTTAAAAAATATTTGATTTTGCCGGTGGGGTACAAAGTTTTCGAGCCGCTTCCCTGACATCTTTGTCGTAATGGTTTTGTGCTAGCAACCGGAGTTCCCAGAAAGATGTTCCAAAGGGTTGGCTCAATTGAGGGTCGTCAAGGTCAGGGCGATAAATGCCATCGACTGATCGGTCTTCAGTGGACAATAAGGCTTGCAGCTTGTTGTCCCTCACAATCAAGCGTCCGACAAACTCGATCGCACGTATTGCAGTGCTTGGTGGCCAGTGCAAAGCGGCTGTTAGCAAGCGCTTGGCGAACGCAGCTGAGCGCCACACGGGTGAAACAGACGCGGAGGCCCGGGGCGAGAAGACGAGATGCAAAGCCCTGAATAGGAGGTCCGACGAAGACTGAGGGTGTGAGGCGGCAGCGGGATCGACTCGGCGTTTCATCGGAGATAGCTCGATGACAGGGGATGCGCACAATAATGGGATAATGGCGTACAAGTGGTTGATGAAATCACTCAAATCGATATTGAGAGCTTCGCCTAACAAGTGAATTGGTTCGATATATAGGCTTTTTATAGTAGACAATGAGAATGTCGTACCTTGCCCGGAAAGAAGATCAAACGCCGTGGAAATGCACAATAGGCAAAGATAGATTGGCTGCGGAACGTTTTGCGTGCTGATTTCATCATCTGTTGTAATCGAATCCAGGGGCATTATGTCTTTCAGGACCTTAAGCAGGTCCCTGAAAAAATCAATGTTAACCAAATGAGCAAACTTGGATATGCCCCGCAATGCGGTAGGGAGAAGTGGGCTGGGACGTGGATTCTTTAATACTGAGAAGTAAAGAACGAAAACTAGCTTCAGTGTCTCTGTATGCTGAAAAACGAGAACTTCAGCAAGACGGATTCGTGTGAAAGAAGGGGGCATTTCGTACAGTGTTGCTACGATCCTCTTTATCGATGTCGATCTCTGCTTCTCGCATTTCCTTTTGAACTTCTTTCCGTTCCTTCAGGACTTTCCTTGCCTTGTTGCTGAGATGAGGCTTGTCTGAAGGTTTCCCTTTGGCTCTCCTCGCAGCGGATTTATTGTCAGAGCGTGCCTTAGGTTTGACTTCTTGATCCACTCGTGTTTCAGAAGCGCGGACTCCAAGTTCGGTTTTGAGCCTGAGATGAAGTAGACAGGATAATACTTCCGGATTTACGTCGTATTTCTTCTCCTTTATCATTCGATTTATCAAACGGACGACTTCGAGCGACGGGACGCCAGTAGCGTCTTCTCGCAACACGGTGATAAGCGTATTCAGGCAGAGGTCGGATGACTGAATGGACATGAGTAAATTTGGAATGTATCCTAAATCTATGATAAACATACCTTATTCCAAGACTTTCGACTTAGTTTCGCGATAATGCAACCGATAAGATTAGTTCTGAAGTTGAAATGAGTAACCTCTGCCAGCAACACACACATACACTGGAGAGATGTATCTGCTAAATCACTCTTTGCTGGATCCTTGCGTCCATTAGAACTTCAGATACCTGAAGGTAGTAGAGTGCTTACCTCTGAGTTCAGATTCCAATATACGAAGGTATTGCTGATATATACCAACCAGTCCTTGCTCCCATTCTCTTGTGCGAGCCACGACTTGAGAAACCTTTTCTGATTTCTCTATTTCGGTCAACGTACGGATGCGGTATCCAGGAATGATGTCTTTGAAAACGGCCAGTTGAGATAGGATGGATAATTTGCGAATGATAACGTCATTCATTACTGGTTGTGGGCGAGAAGGACTTGATACCTCTGGTAGACAGAAAGTGTGTAGGCGCCTAAGGAGACCAAGCTAGGAGAGCAATCAATCATCATGACTTGTGAAGAGAGGATATGATTACGCTGTTTTCAGGATCAGACACGATCTCTTGACAAACACTGGCGATTTGTTCTTTTGCGTTATGTATTCGCGCTTTACGAGACTTGATGGTGATAACATCCACCACAGAACGCCGCCCGAACCGTGCTCCTGTTGATATGTCCTCCACTTTGTAGGTGTCATCTTCTTGTTCACGAATGTCCTCTTCGCTTTCACTCTCATCTGTATCATGGCGAAACTTTACACCTGTTTTCTGTATTTGACCATTCAACAGCTTGATAGGCAGACTCTCTACCCCAAGCTCTTTTTCTGAATCCTGGGAGGTATGATGTCGACGCGGAAGCGACTCGTACGGCATTTCTGCGTCAGAATCAGGCATAAGAGGACCTCGATCTTTACTGGATGATTCTGAGCTGACATCACTGTCCTCTATGCCAGAGCTCCACGACCCCTCGTCTTCAGAATGAGAGTCTATTGAGGGAAGGTCGTCTTTGACGGATGCTCTTGTGGGTTTATTCAGTTTGTGCAGTCGAATGGTTTCCTTTTTGCTCCTGCATCATTATGAGATGCGTAGCTGTAAAATTTATGTTCGTGGAGGAAAATAACTGCGTACCTTGCAATTCCTTTTTCATCTAATCTGTGCAGAAATGCTGCAGCATGACCGAAGTCGTTGAAAGCCTCCATATCATCGTCCGACAAGTCTTCCCCACCGTCATCGTTTGCAGGATACGTAGGAATCGGTATTATTGGTTTATCTGAAGCTCTTTCTTTTCCCTTTGACTTGGCTGTTTTGGGCGCGTCTTTAGGTTTGGATGAGCGGCTCGTAGATAATTTCCGTTTTTTAGATGGGCCCTTTGATGAAGTTCAGATAATAAATCTGCAAGATGACGTGAACGTACCTGTTGTCCTTGTGCTGGACGTTTCCCTTTTGATTTGACCATAGGACAAGCTCGGATCGACCTGGTTTCAAATTTTGGTGAAGGCTGCTCACTGGCAGTGCTTGTTTGGGAACTACGAGTCGATCGTCACTTTCGTCTCGCTCAAAAGGCTGATCAAAGTCCCACCGGTAGTGATTCAACGTTCACTTTTCTGGTTTCTCTACAAGCTGGTCTTTGCGAATATTGCGACATTATGGAAGAGATTCCTCCGACCAATTTCTCGTTGAGACCTCATCACCTTGAGGTCCTCAAAGTCTTTTCCGTTGCTTTTCATGAAATGAGGGAACAAACCTTCCCTCCACAATACATGTTGCATCTGTATCGTGTTCTTATGCATGAAGTCGCCGAAGTACGCTTTTCTTTTAAGCCCTTCAAACAGTTCTAACGTGCAGAAGGTCGAAGAACCGAGAACTCACGAAGAACTCAATGAGCAGCTGAAATCAGGTCCTTCTGCTGATAGCCATGTTCCAGTTCTTATGATACGTCGTATCGAGGATCTTGTAAGTTGTCCTTCTCTGCTATTTAACACTACCGCAGACTGTACAAGTTCAGCATACAGAATTGCAGACGTATGATGGTTTATATGCGTTCCTGAAACGTGAGTTGTCCGATTTTGTTGTATCGTGCGTCTAACCATATCTTTAGGTATCCCACCTTTTGTGTATGGCAATAAACAAGAAGGAGAGGTGCGGCCTTGCTGTACAGATATTATTTGGTTATTTTGTCAACTTAAATGTGTGCCCAGACTTGTCTTTTTGTGCGCTTAATTTTACGTTTTCTCAACGCTTGAAATGATGAGCGCTGGCTTCAGCACCGTCGATCGTTGTTTGGTTTCTTCATTCGCAGATGTCTGGTATCATTCTCGAAACTATCCTTCGGTGGCGTCGTGAGGCTCCTCGAGGACTATCAGGCGTGGTACAGTGGTGATACAAGCGCAGGGTATCATTATGATCCCAAAAACGATAGGGATACAGTAAACCATGGTTTGACAAGTAACGTGTAACGTTTATTTTCGGTGAATTGACTTGAAACGGTACAGATATGATCATGTTCAAAACCGTTGCCGACAAGCAGAGTTTTGGAGACCCCGTGGCGTACACTGAGTATGTTTTCAACAAGTTGTGTAGCGTAACTAATTTCTGTGAAAGGTGGGAAAAGTCGATGGCGACAGGTGACGAGGCACTCGCTGTGGACAGCATTAGCAGATATTTTGAACAAAGATTCACTGGTGCTCGTGATTCGTAAGCCTTCTACCTTTTAATAATTATATGAAAGATAATGACAACCTTTTGCAGTAAAAACCGCCAGTATCTTCTTCTCCACGTTATTCACATGCATTACTTGCGCCACGAGTACGGCGCTGTTCGAAAAGTACGTATCTTAGAAAACAGACGTGATCGTTATCGACCATCACATTTAGCTTCTTCAAGAGGCAATATCTATCTGCAGAACTAACGGCGACAAAATTGCTTTACAACACTGCAAAGCGTAAGCCATCTTCTGCTCAGTAATATGGTAATGATCTTAGGCTTCATTCTTCAGCATCTTACATAGACTTCCTCCTACAGAACGCGGGCAGAAGCCTACTTTGAATACGATTCAACCTGAATTGCATCCACTTGAGATACTTTATGACATGAAAAAACTGATGCAGGTGCAAAATGTATTGTGATTTTCTTCGTGCGGTTCTTTCTTTTGAATTGTCACCTTCCAGGAGCAGCCTCTGTCCGCCTCCTTCGAAAGGATTGTCAGTTTTCTCGGTTGGTATGACCAGTGGGTTGATGTATTTGGAAATATCCCGAGCGAACGCGAACAATGCGGCCTACATGCGGTACAGTCTGTAGTCTGGAGTATGGCTGGTCTGTCATCACCAATTAATTCTTCACTTTACGAAATTCAATCCTCGCTAGGATGTAACAGGCTTTCGGATATTTCAGAAAACACGGTAATCGCTTTTACGGAGGTAGGAGGAGATGATAATAATCGTTTGACTGTGACACTCAACCAAGCCTATCGAGTATGATTGTCTATCGCTTCTGTAACTCGTAACCCTCTGACACTTGTTGCAGCGAGCAAGACAAGGAGAGTATGACAAGGCACTCTCTATGTTGCTGGAACCTGATGTCTGGCGAGGTCTGACTCTCGACGATTACGTTGCTTGGGCGGGTGAGATATGGCACATCCTTGTGTTGCGCGCTAGCCGAAGGTGTGAGACGGCGATCCATACAGAGGCACTTATCTGATTATAGCTTAGAGGTCAAAATCGACTTTTCCGCGAATTTCTGAAATCGCGTCGACCCGCCGGTCCCTTCAATCCCAAGGAGTATTTTTTCGATTCAAGTTCCGCTCATCTTTCAGTCATACGAGATCCTATATACGAAGTGATTCAGATGAAAGTTCGTCGTATTCTCGATTTGCTTACATTGTGCGCCTTGATCACAATGTGTAGGCTTCAGATCAAGGTTCGGCGATAGTGGACAAGCTTTTAGTTGCCCTTTGGCACGCAGAATTCCAGTGCCGCTACGGATTGTATAGGTCAGGTCTTATTTTGCTTGCAGATATTGGTCTCGAATTTGGAATGACCAAGAAGTCACGGAGGATGTTGGAAGAAATCATGCCTCAAGTAAGTGAATTTCGACGGGTGTAAGCGCAACGCAAGCTGGAGGTTGGATAGATTATTAACGGAGACGAACACGAGCAAAGAGCCTTTGCATGCTTCACGTTGGCAAGGTGTATTATTTCAACAGGACATGATCGGGGTAAGCCGCTGTCCTCTAGGCAAATTTATTATTCTGGTATTCACCGTTTGCAGAGGATGACACACAATCAGCAGAATCACTACAGCTGGCCCTTTTTTATTTGCGCACCGCTGAACACGATTACCTGGTGATGGAGATGTATCAGTCAGCGAAGCATGTCCAATACCTTATAGCGGTGGTGTATCACAACTTGGGTATGTTTGGAGAGAGGGATGTTGCGGTCAAGAGGCATTTTGAGACTGCGGCAAAGTATGAGCAGATCTCGGGAGAAGGTGCTGACAGGCAAACCTTGGACATTTTTAATTTGATATCTGAAGTCGGAGTTGGGCTCGCGGGGAGGTAGCAGGGCCCCCAATCTGCAGCGCATTTTGCATTTCACGTTATGTAAGTTTAGAGATACATGGGTCCATAATGAAGTCACAGGGTTTGTCACGCAATCACAAGCTCCTGCACGCGTTGAGAGTTGCCTGTTCTGAATTTCTCAAACACATTGTGTTTTTTCCCGTCTCAATATTCCGCAGCATCTTTCATGGTATGGAAGGTGAACCACGACAGGAGGAAGACTTTTCCCAGATTCCAATAGCCGATCGTCTCGCACACAAGAATTGGAAAGCCCGTGTCAGTGCCTACGAAACCTTGATCAAGACTTTCCAAACCACTGCTTCTGACAATGATCCTGCTTTCAAACCATACATTCACAATCCGGATTTGCTGAAGAAGATTGCTACTGACTCCAATGCAGTTGCACAGGAAAGAGGCGTGGAATGTCTGGTCAACTTGGTCAAGTTTGCGGGCGAGTCAGCAGCGCGAACAAGAGAGGTTGTAATGTCAGCGTTAGTCGATAAGTGCTTTGGATCGACGCGTGCAGGAACAAAGAACCAGGCACTGGAGTTGTCATTGCAGTATGTCGAAGTCGAAAACGGGGCTGCAGGAGTTGTGGTGCGCAAGCCCTTTTGCTTGTTGTGTGGGGTGTTCCTAAGGTCTATGTTTCCAATAGGGTGATCTAATTCAGGGCTTATCGGCGAAGCAGCCCAAAACTGTATCAGGATGTACCTTGGCTTTGAAAGAGGCAGTACGGTGCGTAATCTGACAGTATATGCATCTTCAACGTCGCTCGAGTCATTTTCTCCGCTTTCTGGCTTCGCAACTCCAATAGTTCGCGACTGATAGAGTTGGCTACGTGGCAACTCAACTGGTCACATGAAGCCACTCTTGATCACCCTTAGCACATCTTATTGCAAGTCAAAAGTCAAGATCTGATGATAGTTTATAGATGTTTTGGTGTTTCAATTGTCCCTCCCCCTGTGATCCTCAAGGCTTTGCCCAAGGTTTTCTCGCATTCCGATAAGACAGTGCGAGCGGAAGGTACACAACTTACGAACACGCTGTATCAATATATTGGGCCGTCTATCGAAGCATTTCTATCAGAACTCAAGCCTGTGCAAGTTAAAGAACTCAAAGAGTCTTGGGATAGCATGGAAAAGGATGGGAAAGGCAAAGGTAGTCTGAAACCCGAGCGAACGACGAGGGCTCAAGCACGCGAAGCCGAAGAAAGAGAGTTGGCTGGCGGAACAGGTGATGGCGAAGATTCTTTCAATGAATCACAAGGTACGGGTCTTCTTTTCTCTAGTAAATTTCGTGTCCAAGATATTTTCTAGAAGTTGAAGCTCTAGACCCTCGTTCTATTGCCGAAGCAGTCGATATAGTTCCGAAGCTTCCTCAAAACTTACAAGCCAACCTGACCTCTTCCAAATGGAAGGAGAGGAAAGAAGTCCTCGATGACCTCTTGGCTGTTTTGAAGCCGACACTTCGGATTAAAGATGCACCAGAACTTGGAGAGCTGGCTAAATCGTTGGCAACACGTATCCAAGGGGACGCAAATGTCAATTGCGTAATTGTCGCCGCCAATTGCTTGGAAGCTCTGGCAAGTGGCTTATCGAATGCGTTTGGACGACACCGGGAGGCTGTCGTCCCGCATATCCTTGAGCGTTTAAAAGAACGAAAGGCTAATGTTACAGACGCTATTGGCACAGCATTGGATGCGGTATTCAGAACGGTGAGGAGGGATTTAATATGTTATAACACCTTGTCTAACCTTTACCGTAGACGACATTACCGGAAATAATCGGGGATATAATACCAGCCCTGAGTTCTAAGAACCCACAAGTGAAAGAAGGATCACTCAAGTTTTTATCTCGATGTCTTACCACGTCCACGACTCCTGTTCAGCCGGCTCAGATCAAGCCACTTTCTGAATTGCTCGCTTCCATACTAGAAGATTCATTTGAGGGTGCCAGGAATGAAGCGGCAACAGCTCTCGGTGCTTTAATGAAGATGGTAGGAGAGAGGCCGCTGAGTGCCATCATGGAGACGCTGGCAGACGTTAGAAAGGTGAAGGTAAAAGAAGCATATGAGAAGGCCACAGTCAAGTGCAAAGCGGGGACCTCAGGTCCTTCTAAGCCGTCTGCCCCCCTTCCATCTAAAGAATCTCAAAAAAAGAAAGCCCCTGCTAAGAAAGAAACTTCCGCGTCTACAACTGTCCCTTCATCCACGGATCTAGGAGAACTAGAGGAGAAGAAGCCTGCCAAAAAGGTTCCCGCTCGATCAACCGTATGTCCCTCCTATTTCATGTATTCAGACAGCCGATCTTAACTCTGACTCAGCAAAAGAAGGCTGCTGAAGCGGCTCAGGCCCCATCTACGTCGGCATCTGTGCAAAAAAAGCTTCCGCCGACGGTAGCAGCAAATAGCTCAAAGCCTTCTAAGAGCAGTGCTTCTTCTGCACCTGGGGCACTCGACTCTGTCAAGTTCAAGCACCCTCCCGAAGATGCTGAAGCTCTTGCTATTGAACTGATCCCATCCAATATAGTCACAGACCTCGGAAATTCGAACTGGAAGACTAGACTTGCAGCTCTTGAAGAGATGACAACGTGGCTCGAAGAAATAATCCAAGAGGTAGATTCTGAAGTAGTTGTTCGATTCTTAGGGAAGAGAGGGTGGAATGAAAAGAACTTTCAGGTGAATGGGCATTATCCCATATTCGTAGGTTTATTCAAACACGCCATTTCAGGTTTCAGCAAAGCTGTATGGTCTTCTGGTTCTCCTCGCAGAAGGTTGCCCTTCATTCGGACGTGCATCAGTTGCTTTATCGACATCTCACCTCTGTGAGAAATTAAGTGACGCTAAGTTGAAGAAACCTGCTGGTGATGCCTTGATGGTCTTTGCGGAGAAGACATCCTTGCAATTCGTGCTCAATCAAGGTTAGTCGTGCTTGCTGAACAATATATTAAAATATCTAATAGAATCTACCATTCACCAGCCTACGAGCCATTATCAAAGCAGAAAGCACCCAAAGTTCTTGCAGATGCCCTGACATGGATTGATCAAGCGCTCACTGAGTTCGGTATTGCTGGAGTTCTTTTACGTTCCCTTATCGAGTTCTTGAAGACCGCCTTGAAGAACTCGAACGCGGGGGTACGTACAAGTGCAACGAAGACACTTGTCACCGTTAAGCTATTCGCCGGTTCTAGTGAGCCGCATGACTGCCTGTAATCTGCGATTGTACTGACTTTGTACAGGTATTAAAGACCTTCTTGAGGACCTGAATCCCCAGCTTTTAAACACGATTTTCGCAGAATTTGACAAGGTCGAAGGGACTCCTGCCCCAGAACCAACGAGGCAGTCTGCCGATGTCACTGCTTCATCCTCCCAGGCTGCCGGCGCAACCGTAAAAGTTAGTGGAGGAGACCCCATGGATGACTTGTTTCCACGTGTGGAACTCGATGGTTTATTGAAAGGGACTACAATTTTAGCAGATAGCAAAAGCGATGCTTGGAAAACGAAGAAAGAAGCTCTGGAAACCCTGCAGGCGATTCTGGACCAGGGTTCCAATAAGCGGTTGAAGCCGAATATGGGTACGTTAAATTGTATAGAACTTGATTCATACTCATCTTGTCGTTGATAGGGGATATCGGACAAATCCTGAAAGCTCGAGTCACAGATACAAACAAGGCCGTTCAGGTCCTTGCCTTGGATATCGTTTCACGCATCGCAACTGGGATGGGGAAGCCTTTCGAGAAACACACTCGGCTATTTGTTGTTCCTGTGGCTACTGTGCTTTCCGATCAAAAGGCGAACATCAGAACAGCAGCCTTGCAGACGTTAACAGCTATGGCAACGGCCTGTGAAGGCCTCGATTCAATGGTGCACGGTCTTGGTACAGCCCTGGAAGCGACCAATCCAGTGCAAAAGACATCCCTTTTGAACTGGCTCGCCGACTGGTTCAAAGCTCACGAAATTTCCACCCATTTGGATCTTGTCGGGTGGACAAGTGTGATAATCTCGTCTCTGGATGACCGCAACGGGGATGTACGTAAGGGCGCTCAAGCTGTGTTGCCGACCCTCATTGCGTCCGCTGGGTTTGATCATGTTATGCATCAAACAAGTTCGTTGAAGCCAGCATCAAGGGCTACAGCTGTTCCGCTTATCCAAGCTGCACGGGCTAGCGTATCAATAGAAACACCGCCAGCCAAGGCTGCTCTAACATCCAATACAAAAGTAACCAAGCCAGCCGTTGTTGCAGTCACGAATGGGTCATCCAGCCCTCCCCCACAGTCTCCCAAGCCAACTGCCTCTGTGCAATCTGTTTTGCCTTCTGGCGTGACTGGTGTCCGAAAACAGTTGCCTCCGGGTACGACTTCTCGGCCTCAATCACGAACAGAGACCCCAGTTGAAACTGCTTCGACGCGTTTAACCAGTAAGATTGGAGGGCCAAGGCGACCTGGAGCAGCATCTCATCCTCAGAAATCTGCACCTCCTGTCACACCCGGTAGCTATGCACATATGCCGTTCACAAGCGTAAATGTAGATGCTAAGAAAGCAAGACTTGCGAAAGACGCAAGTAGATGGATCAACGAAGCAGGTACTACCAGAAAGGACTTGGCTGAATTGTTGCAGCACCAAATGGAACCACACTCGTCAAAGGAGCTAGTGGCTTTGTTATTCAGTCATGACCACAACGCTGTCAATGATCATGTCGCTGGTCTAACCATGATCGTCGACTTTTACACTAGCGTTCAAGCTGGGGACGATAACTTTGGCCTTCCCATAAGCGCCATGCATAACGTCTGCATTGCGAACTCTGATTTGGCTCTAAAATATGCGTCTATTAAGGCTCATGAACCCCAGTCCAACCTTATGGGCAAAAATCTAGATATGGTGGAAGCTGTCTTGTCGTTCTTTCAGAGCATTCATTACCAATTCACAGATGCAGAAGCCCTTTGTTTTATTCCGACTATGGTTTACAAGGTAATCATCCCTTCCATTCGACAATATTATACAGAATTTGAATATGTTCATCATAGCTTGGCGACGCCCGGGAACCTGTTCGTCTTCGGATGCAGGGAATTATCCAATCCACAACAAAAGTTTATGCTTACAGTCGTCTCTTCCATCTTTTGCTTGAACACGGTTTGCAGTCCAAAGTTGCAAAAACTCGCCAAGGTACCCTTGAAGAACTTGCAAATCTACTCAGGAAGTTCGGCATTGCTGCCTGTGAACCTAATAAGGCGTTGCCTAAGATTGCTGCTATGATTGCAGATAAAGATGCTCAAGTTCGGAAGTCTGCATTGTCGGCGATCAGGTTGGTGGGCTTACTACTCATTCATCTCTAATTATTCTGAGTATCAATGTTAGTGAAACTTACGTTCTCGTGGGAGAGAAAGTGTGGTCTCTCGTTGGGCCATTACCCCCAAAGGATAAAACCCAATTAGACGAACGATTACGTCGCGTAACAGGGCCGAGCAGTCCGGGTAGAAGTATAACACCTGTCTCTGCTCGCGCACCAACAGGTATCCCTCCTGGTTCACCTGGTCCTTCTGCTAGGCCCGTTGGGATACCCCGAGCTATGAGTCCCGCACCTGCAGACTCTCAACTTACGCGACCTGCATCTCCTTCACGCACAGTGAGATCTGCTTCTCCTGCGCAACCAAATATCGGACGATCGGCCTCTCCGGTTCGCAACCTCCGCTTACCTGGACCCTCACATATACCCGGTCCTTCCCATCTCCCTGGACCATCCAATATACCCGGAAGTTCTTCTCCATCGACCATAGGTAGACCTAAATCAGCATTGCCATCTCGCCTAGGGCCGGCTCGGTCTCGTGTTAATACTAATGCCGCGCCACGCGTTGAAACACGATCTGATAGCCCGTTTTTGAGCGAACCCAACAGCCCGTCTACATACACCCCTACAACATTTACCAATGTCCACGCTATATCCCAACATGAGGATACGCATGATGACATCACTATTACAATATCCAGCATTCTCAGCAACGATCCATCAAGAAGTGTTGACGCACTGAAAAAGATCCAAAAGGTTTTGGAAGTTGGGCCTGATGCCGGCCCCTCTTCCCCTGCGTATCGAGACATGGCGGAACATACGGAAGGATTAATAGAAACGATAATCCTCCAAATGGCCCATGTGTTTGAACGTCCTGAAAACGTGGCGCAGAAGGATAATTTCAGGTTGGCAAAACACCTCATCCAGACATTGAACGCGTTCTGCGATCACAACTTTTTAGCGGAGTCCCTGACCATAGACATTTTGACATCGTTGTTGGAAGAATTGACTCTGCGTCTTCTCCAGACGGATAATAGTAAAGACACTCAATTGAAGGATCTATCCCGTTTTATCAATATGATTATACTCCGCCTCTTCGCTACTGCCCGCAGAATGTCTGTATTCAGGTGAGTAAGTCTTGAAAGCTTCCACATATAAATCGACTTATCCTATGGTACCCCAGAGCCTTGTTCAACTTATTACTCCAGATCGTCAAGCCATTCCCCACTAATGGTACATCCGCCGACTCGCAAGACTTCAAGGTCGCAGAGCTAGTACTGAAATGTATTTGGAAGTTGGCGAGAAACATACCGCAAGACCTAGAAAAGCAAGTCTTGGATCCTGTCGAATTGTTTCCGGCCATGGAACACTTTCTACAATCCGTTCCTCCAAATGAATGGCGAGCCAGGGCTACTAATAAAGTTCCGTGTGGCGACATGCCGTTAAGAACCATGAAAGTGATCATTCAGCATGTTGTCGGTGAGTAGCTAATTTATCTGTCACTGCACGGCTCTAATGGATTCGAAGCTTACTACGGGGATGAGGTGTATGATTCTTTGTCTGCCGCTTTCGATGATCCTTCTGCCACTATTGTTTATCCGTATGTCTACCGGATACTCAATTCTACATCGAGAGCTGCAGAAGACGCACTTATCGATCAGAAGGTGGCTGCCACACGCCGCCTTGATTCCACGAGACATTCATCTCCTCCCACCAGTCGCCCACTATCACCGCAAGAAACCGCATCTTCGACGGCCTCCGGCGATCGTCGACATTCGTCGCCGAGTCGAGCGAGAAGTACGAGTTCTCTTTCTGTTAACGGAGAAGGGTTTGCACCTACGGCGGAGGAACCTGACCCAGATGCACAACTTCTTACTATCATCAACCATATTTCCAGCGAGACCACAGGCGCAATGCACAAGGAAGGAATCACCGAGCTTCACCATTTCCTGAAGGCATACCCACACAAGAAACCGCGTGTGGAGAAGATGTTAGAATCTACAGGTCCGGCCTTTCGCAAATATATTACTCGTGCGTTGGCTAGTAGAGCCGCGGAGGATACCGACAGAGACGCTGCTGTTGCCCACACATTGTCGAGTAAGTAGATGATACCGATACTGTCTTGCCTCGAGCTGATATTGATTGCTAGAATTAGAATCAACCAATCGTGATGTAGAGTCTTCACCCATCCCTTCATCGCCAGCTCGATCAGACTATTCGCATGCACCCCTGTCACCTAGAAGGGGAAGTACAGCCTCTTCTGTTGCTGATGATAAATTATCAAGGCTACATGATATCTTCCAGTATCGAACGAGTACCGCTAGCAATGGATCCTCTCATGGGCGATCTGCCACGCCATTGGGCCAACAAGGTGCATCCCCGGGATAGAACTCATCGTAGTAGCGACCTTTCCTTGATATCATATGCTCGCATCTGTATATAACTCATAGCATAGTAACCTTGTAAAGCAATCCTTGTATCCTCAATTTTGCAAACTTGGACTCGGAGAATCAATTCTGGCACGCGCAGATCGTCACGACAACCCGTTACTCTTACGATGGGTCAAATCTCAGCTAGAAACCGATTTTTATGAATTCAAGTCACAACATTCTTGTAGTTAATCTAATAGGTCACTATAGTAGTATATACATCTAAGTTTGCCAAGGCATACCGTAGTAGGAACATATTACGAAAAGATAACACACTGACCAAAAATGTCTGAAAAAAATGCTCATCATCCTGGTAATTATGCGCGCATCCTTACTTTGTGGCCGCATTGAAGGTGTTTTGCCCATGTAGTAGACTGTAGTAGTCAAGACCGTGACGAATATGCATGTGATTCAACATCCCCACACGCCACATTTTTATTACTCACTCAATAATGCTCGGATTGCTTAGCTATTTGGTATGCATAGTCTATGGTGTCATATAGTATACATCCAGGCTTGATTTTGAAGGAATCTCCTGTAGATATCGAACAAGAAACATCCGTTCCCAGGCTCACAATGCCGAGCGGAATTTGAATTCGGCACAGTGTGACAATCCGTGATTGGCGGCTTGGCGAGTATTACCGTGGGTCATAATACTACAATCATATCTGGGATCGTGCACTTCATTTCTGTACCTCCTCTTTACTGCTAGCTATGGGAGAACATGAATTCACTGCTCACATGTCTTCTGATCTGGCTTACGAGGCCTCTTTGTTGTTTTGGAGAGCTGTAACCAACATATTCTTTAGAGAAGTACGTCCTCGAGGTGCCTTTAATATTCCTCGAGAGGGGCCCGTTATCTTCGTGGCGGCTCCTCATCACAACCAGGTATGCGCCAAAGCATATCGTTTGTTACAGTCACTTTATTTTTTTCCTTCGTTAGTTCCTTGACCCTATTTTGTTGACTCAGGAGGTGCATCGTGAGGTGCGACGCCGGACACAATTTTTGATCGCTGCCAAGAGCATGCACAGAAAATTCGTTGGTTACTTCGCTGGCTTAATGTCAAGTAGTACGTCAACGGCCGATATCCTAGAACAGAGAAATAACTCACTTTCCATTCAGTTCCAGTCGTCCGTGCAGCAGATGAGGCAACGGTGGGTACGGGCCTAATACGATTGTCTGATGAGGACCCATGTCTAGTCCTTGGCCATGGAACCCTTTTCTTGTCTGAATTTAAGCCGCGAATGCAAATTATGCTGTCCAAGTCTCTTAATTTCGCTCTGGCCGAGGTAGTGGAAGTACTATCAGACACAGAATTGAAGATTAAGAGGGAATTTGGTGGCGAAAGCGGCAAGGGTACTGCACGTTTTCGAGAGGCTGTGAAAGAAGCGGCGGAAAAGCAAGCACAGGGGATCGTCTTCAAAAAGCTTCCTTTCGTTGATCAGAAGGACATGTATCATCACGTTTATCAGCGACTAAAGGAAGGGGGGTGTATAGGAATATTTCCTGAAGGTCAGTATGATATACTTTCATCTTATTGCCGAAAGCTTAAATAGCAGCCCAGGTGGTAGTCATGACCGAACGGACCTCCTTCCGCTTAAAGCTGGCGTCTCGGTCATTACACTGGGGGCCATGGCCAATGATCCCAATATAAAAGTGAAAATTGTTCCCGTTGGCTTGTCTTATTTCCACCCTCATCGTTTCCGGTCGAGAGCTGTAATAGAATTTGGCTCTGCCATGGATGTGCCAGAGAATTTGGTAGAGATGTTCAAAGAGGGTGGCACATCTAAACGAGAAGCAGTTGGCAAGCTTCTGGACCTCGTCTATGATGGCCTCAAGACGGTGACAATACGAGCTCCAGATTATGACACGTTAATGGTAAGCGATCTTTTGTGATTGGTTTGGTCAATGTATTGATGTTGCATAGCTTATTCAAGCGGCACGCCGACTGTACAAATCGCCTGGTCAGCACTTGACTCTGGGACAAGTCGTAGAGCTCAACAAGAGGTTCCTCGAGGCCTATCTTCATTTCAAGGACGAACCGCGCATCCAGGCATTGTGCACTAATGTTTTGAAATATAACAGGCTCGTTAGAGACCTCGGCTTGCGTGATCACCAGGTTCGTCGTTCGATACGCTTATAATGTTTTCTCAAACCGTGTTCTAGGTTCCCAGGGCCAAGAAAGCTGGCTGGAAAACGCTGAGTCTTCTCCTTTACCGCCTAGGGTTGTTAACGGCGTGGACTGTCCTCGCCTTGCCTGGTGTTATTCTAAATGGTCCCATCTTCCTTACGGCGTCTATTATCTCCCGTAAAAAAGCAAAAGGTGAGTTGTCTCAATTATATCAATGAGGCAGTTGGTCCTAAGTTCTTGTTTACAGAGGCATTGGCTGCTTCTACAGTAAAAGTAGCTGGAAGAGACGTACTTGGCACATGGAAAGTGTTGATATCTCTGGGTGTCGCGCCAGTTCTCTACGTCTTCTATGCTATTCTGGCTACAATAGTCGTGACAAAGGCAAATGCACCTCTGAAATGGCGTCTCTGGACTCCAGTTGCGGTCATGTCGGCTCTGCCTTGCATTGGGTATGCTGCTCTCAAGTTTGGTGAAGCAGGAATGGACGTTTTAAAGCGAGTCCGATGTTTCATTGAGATCTATGCTTTTTTCTTATTTCTTTTCTCTAGGTCATTGCGACCTTTGGTTGTGGCCCTAGCGCCTGGACAAGCTCGTTCGCTTATCCGACTCAAAGCTACGCGGGAAGAGCTATCCAACGAGCTCGCTTCTATCATCAACGAATATGGGCCGAAAATATATGAAGATTTTGATCAGGTAGGTTCAACCAAGGTATAACCGTTTCACTTCCTGACATTGTGGTTATAGTTCAGAATCCTTGTGCCATCTGCAAGCGTTCCACCATCTAGCGGTAAGCCAGGGCTCTGGCGCCGTAAAAGTGGTGTTGGCGCCGTTGATGCCCAAGGGAACCTGTTAGTGCACCCCATGGTAGGTATCTGTATATTTGTTCTCAGTAATCGCGACCCTAACGATTCAAAGACTTGGATTGACGAACGGCTGTTTGGTTGGTCTAGAAGCGCTATGCGTGGTACGAGCGCATGGGCTGGTTCAAGTCGCAGCCAGGAGATTAGCCGAGTCCCCACTCCCGAAGCCTCGGATGACGAAGACTCTGGAGATTACGATAATGTACTGGGCTACCTGCCAGTATACGAAAACCGAATTAAGTCACGACAAAGCTCTTTCGCTGACTTACAGAAGCTCAGAATGTCGCATAGTACGAATGGTACATCTGATTTTCATTGAATCGATGGACTACTGAATTTGACGCAGAAGGGTGAAGGTTTACATCACCGACAAACTCAAAGAAATCGAAAACCCAGCCTCTCTGATGGTGTTTCGGTTGTGCGACTCGCCGCATTGGACAAGCAGGAAGATTTCAAAGATGCGACAGATGATATTAACAGGGAAATTCAAGAAAAAAAATGTGGACGGAATGACTGATGCACGTTCTTTATGCTTAATTTATTGTTTGCGTCATTTCGCATAGGCGCATACTACTATTTCTTCCAGAACCATAGGTACATCACATAAGATCTTCTCTTGGGCTTCCTGCTGTAAGATTTTCAACGCCGGTTTCTGTTATGCTAAAATTTTGATCATCATCAGACCAGGCACAGGGCCAATAGAAAGCCTTCACGCACAGTAGAGTCTCTTCATATTGCGCGCTTCTTTTGCCGTCCACAGTCGTCGCTGTCCAATTATCTGGCCAGTGGACCTCCTCCCAATTAGTGCCCAAGTTAATCATCTGATTTAATAAATATTAAAAGGTGCCTCTAACAATAGCAATGTCCTTACTGGTTCTATTGTAAACACCTGGTTACAAGCCGTCATCAGCAGCTTGTTCGAAAAACAAGTACGAAGTGGAAGTCAACTAACCATCCCAGGCTTCATTGTTCCGACAGCCTTATTTTTTGCGTAATGAGGGACGTTAGGAGCGCAGTGAAATAATTGGTTGATTCCGTGGCCTGTATACGTTCTCACAGAAGTACACCCGTTGGCTTTAGCAATAGGTTCGCTGGAGAGTGTGTGATGGAGAGGGATGAGTCAAGCGGTGTCTATATCGATTTCTGTGTAAAGCACATACATGACTTTCCCGATGTCTCTTATTAAAGCTCCTGGCTTGCAGATTTTGATTGCCTCGTCCAGACATTGGCGTGCGGTGCGCATAAGTCGTTTGGAGTCATCATCTACGCGGCCAACGGGGTATGTTTCGTTAAGATCGGCATGAAAACCTGGTGTGGACGAGGAAAAGTGATAGATGTATGTGTGAGTGTGAGAACTCGATTGAAAAAGAACAGGAGGTGACTACCGTCTTTGTATAGCGTTACGTCTATATAGTATACGAAATTAGTTGGAACGTTTCACTATTTTCACCAATAGAACGGACGAATCGCACCTAGGTTAATGATATCGCCCTCCTGTAGTTTGCGCTGATCGGGTATTCCATGACAAATAACCTCATTCACAGATCTGTCAACATGGATGTCAGCAAAAGAATTAGCGTAAAGAAGCGGAGGGAGAGAGGGAGAAGACTTCGTACGTGCAGACTGATTTTGGAAAATTGCGGTAGTTAAGAGGCGAGGGGTAGGCGTCACGCTCGATAACAGCATTATGCACTATTTCGTCAATTTGTTCGGTCGTTATTCCTGGCCGGACATGCGAGGCGGCGATATCGAGAACTTCTCGAGCAAGCTTCGAGTGGAGAAAAAAAAAAGTCAGACACGATGCACAGCGCTTAAGCGCGAGGGGGAAGATGGAGCGCACCTTACACACGACTCTCATTTTATCTTGCTCCTCACGAGTCAGGATGCGAGGCGGCTGCCCAGAACTCCTTTGTTCTGAATTAGGTATACCTGTAACCGCAAAGTTAATATTCTTACACTGTGTATTTCATGCTACGGACAAAAGCGCCGATTTTACCGTCGTCAGCATAATCCGGTCTAGGAATATGGCTTGGTATTTTTCGTTTTGGTGAGAGCGGATAACGAGGTCGCATGGACCCCGAGAATGCGAAGTTCCCAAATGGGTTGAATGTTCCATCTTGTTTTACAAAAGAAAAAAAAACATCAGGGCAGAGGGAAGATGAGATAAAAAAAGAAGAGACTAAAGAACCCACCTTGGTTTATGTTAGGATCTTCGAGAAGCGGCTTGCGTGGAGTTGCAAGGTCGTGGATAATCTTGTGCGTTTTCTATATAACAGATGCCTTGAGTATACCGAGTGTATCTGGGCAAAAAGTCCATACCCCTGCGTGAAGATCAGACATGAGCGAGGCTATCGCTTGACCCTGAAAAACTGTATGGTGTGCTCACATCCAGCCTTGAAACATTCCTGGCCACAGAAGAAGGAGCCTGGGATACCTAGTCTATGGTGAATTAATGGAAAGAGCGCTCTTGAGAGGAAATTGGGGGGGTATTAAAGAGACCAACTTGCTGCAGGTGGGACACTCGAGGCGCGACGGAGGATGGCCGTTGATGCAGTTTGAGCTCTGACAGTTGATAACCTCAGCCGTAGCCATGATCTTAATGGAGAGAAGAAGGGGGAGGTGATTGAAAACGACTGGCGTAGGTAATAGATGCGTAAACACGAGGCTGATGTACTAACACGGCGCGCATTCTGGTCGAGGCCACTGATGGCCTTGGGGACTGCCAGTGTAATAACAAAGCAATGCTACAACATGAACTCGCCCGGATTTTCATGATCTTCACGCTGTTTCGGTCTTTTCGTTGAGGTCATGGAAGATCCACAGCTCGCCAGGATTTTACGCAAAGAGCAGCCTGGATGGTTTCTTAGCGTCGATGGAAAGCTGATCCACCAGGCCTACACGCCTTTATTTTGATGATGATGCCCGCAGTGCCATATTTCATCTGGGGTTTAGGGCATCATCAATAAAGGTCCGTTCGGGAGGAGAAACATTATTAAAATATTCATGCAAAGTTAAATTCTGCATTAAATCGAGGGACAAAGATAAGATGTGCCTAATGCTTTAAGGACTACGATAAACCATAAGAGACGGAAGAAAATATGCATATACGTGCAGAGAACTGTTAGCAAACGGTATTAGTAAACTACTATAGAAAAATCTTGTGCTGAGCTAGACGATATCGGCGCTCGTGTGATACGATATATGTAAAGTAAGGTAAGCGGTTACTATCGATGAAATAATCTAACTGAATGTATGATGCCTGTGTGTGAAATGCGAGATGTGAAAGCGATATAGAACAACAAAACGACGATGATGAGCAAGATAATCATGCAACAATAATCGAAGAAAACGCGCCAGTCGTGCGTAGTCGAAAAAAAAAAGGCCATAAGTTAAGATACAATCCTACCCTTTAGGCGTCTGGATTAAAAAACCGGCAGTACGGATCCGTCTGTTTGTTTGGGTTCTGTTAACGACGAGCCGGATGCTTCTCTAGGCGGAAGGCTTTCTTTTTATCGTTGGCGGCCTTGAAAAGGGTTTTATAATGGGAAGCTCCGAACACCTCCGTTAATTGGGCCTGATGTGTGGTGACCCACTCCGCGGAGGGAAGCGCTCGGAAAGTTTTGTAAAGCCCATCACCTGGTACGTTTTCCTCGTGGATGAGAACAATCATACCGGTTAGAAGGCACTGAAGCAGGTGTAATGTGTCCGCGACGGCTGGCACGGTGTGGCGCATGGCAGGAAATAATGAACCATGGAAGACCATCTCCCATTGAACGCGTCGTTCGGGAGAGAAAAATGAGGAGGCATGGAGTGGGACTTGGAGACGCATAATGGGGCTACGGGGAAGCCCACCAGTGGACCTGTATGGACTTGCACACTCGATAGTGAAAAGCATTCGGGGGTCAGAGGGGGCTACATCTGACCAGCCGTGTTGTTGCACAAGCTGTGCCTTTAACTGTAACAACCAACGATGAGCTCGAGCATAGGTTGTACCCAGAGCGTCCGCGCTCGTGAGAGGGATTCCGGTACGGTTTGCCCACTCGTCCATATTCTTCACGTTGCTCGAAAAATATAGCTGGGGTGGAATCGAGTCTGTCATGGCGAAGAAGACAGGAGAGCGCGGAGGATAGGAATGCAGGAGAAAGTTGGGATGTAAAGAGTGCTGTGGTCGGGAAAGCAAAAAAAAATGAAGGATATTTATATGGGAATGATAGGAGGGTTGCTTACTGTATGATAAAAAGGAGAAATGAAGGCCAGGCGTTCACCACAATGGTTTCTTCGAGGTCCCAAGGCAACAACACGGACGCTGTGAGGCCAGTCAAAGCACTTAAATCGGACGGGACCAAGTGAAACACGGTGAAAAATTTCAGGTCAAGGGCAAGCCGACCACATTTCACAATAGCTGCCAGGCGCCAGTCGCCGAGATCTCTTCGTCGGGAAACGTGTTATGATGGTCGGTTATAATGTCAACTTTTGGCAATCTCTCTCCTTGCGCTCCCGGCTGCTTCCAGTCAAGGGCCTTGTCTTTTGGGCTCCCTCTCCTCATCCCCCGAGCCATGCACGCTCAAAGCTACGCGACCACGGCGAACGTCCTTTCTAACATTAACGGTAGGGGTTATGTAACACCTTATTTGGCACTCTCGTGATCAGGGCCTCAGTCAATGGAGCTTTCCGCTTTTCTCTTTAACAAAAAGGCGGTTCCCATACTGTACAGTTATGTGCAAAATAGCTCCCGCCCGAAAGCCTCATAAATACCAGTCAACTGTCAAAGAACCATTCAACTCGCTTCCAAAAATACGCGTGGTTACCGGGAAGCTCGCAAATTCCAATATGCCAAGCGAAAACTTGAAACACCTTCTATAACTAGCCCTTTGCCATGCCGATAACAAAGGTCTTGGACTGGTGGAAACTCCTTTCCGTATACGTCCCTCGAAACGGCGGTATTCTGGGAAGTGGTTCACAGTTCTATAGTTTCCTTTGGTTTAAATTTCCGCGATGCTCGATCCGTAGAGCGAAATCGGAAATGGTTTCCGTGCAGCTCAAACTCTAAGTGAGCCCGATCAAAAACCGTTTCCGCTGCCGTCAGAGGCGATGAGGAAGAAGCACCGGAGTCGGTCCCTGTCGAAACGGGTGTCGAATACAGCGGAACAGCGAAGGTGAATATCGAATTTTGTTTCGGTACAACTGAAAAGGCTTTGAGCGCTCCCGGAAGGCTACAGAATACGAAATAGGACCGACGTTTGAGCTTATCCGCCTTGGTAACGATCCGAAACGCATTCTCGGACTCGTACATTACAATGCCAGACAAACCAACTAAGCACGGATTTTTGCTTTGACAAACTTGCAAGCAATCAGCCTACGATACAACAGAGAGAAAGATCCAATCGCACTACCTGTTATTATGGAACCATGGAAATCTGCTTTGACAAGTTTGGCGTGCATGACACCGGCATTGGGTATTGAATGCCCGGAAGGAGTAGTCGGTTGGTTATGCA
Organism: Sarcodon aspratus; assembly: GCA_003313825.1. Taxonomy (NCBI): domain Eukaryota; kingdom Fungi; phylum Basidiomycota; class Agaricomycetes; order Thelephorales; family Thelephoraceae; genus Sarcodon; species Sarcodon aspratus. The sequence goes on from QLOR01000309.1 coordinate 25,500, forward strand.
GAGCAAGTAGCTCGGACATGTATCCCAGCCATAAATGGTGCAAGGGGAGAAACAAATCGTATCTGAAACACAGATGCACTTGACTATACTGCTCACAGAGTAATCCGATTGAAACGCACCTCGTTTTATAGTCCTTCCGCTTCCATAGACCTTCACGACTCGTTGCTGGTGGCCATTTCTGCTGACCACGAGCAGCCTTTTTGCGTGCTTTCTTCTTTTCTAAATCCTGCCTGGCTCTGCTAACCCGTGCTGGGTTCTCAAGAAGAATTTGACGACCCTGTATCCGGTTTGCATATATGTAAGAAGGGTCCACTCCTTGCTTGAGGCGAGGATAGACGTAAGAGGGAGTAAAGGGCGTTGTGTTATTCAAAAGCACACGACGATTCTATGACGAGATAGATTAAGAGAACTGCGCGAACTTTGGTTAGAGACGGGATACCTGGAGAACTTCATAAAGATTAACGGAGCCCATAGCGGGCTTGTGACAATGTCACAAACTCGACAAGCGTTACACTGTTACAGTACATTCTCATGCTCGGCATTCGCCGTGTGCCTCGATGGTACCAGGCTACCAGCAGAAAGATTTTAGAGAAGCATTTTTGTGTTCCGGTCGGACGTGTTGTTCCTGTGCAGGAAAAAAAAAAGGACAGAATGCATCTTACCCACAGTGATCTCCTCGTGTCCCATATCTCAACTGAATCCTGATTATCTTATCGTTATTTCTTGTCACGGCTCTATATTGTTCCGTGCTGTGATTTCATATCGGTCGATGCCAGCAGTGGAACCATCGTCCCGGATCAATATAGCGAATAACGTCACACTCCCACGTTTGTCTCTCCAAGTGTCCGAGACGCACTGATCCGGTTCTGATCTGATCATAGGCACGGCCGCTGATTTCGCAATCAGTCTTCAACCTTCCGTTATAGTATTGCTAAATATTACGAATATGCCTCTCTTGATACAAATACTAGTGCGCTATAAACGCGACCCTCCTCAAATAATACAATAATAGTGATCTAGACGTGTATGATGATGGGCGTTCTCAGGTCATCAAGACTGACAATCCGGGCATTTTCCCTCTTTGGAGAGACCTGCAGGTGTGATGAGCGTGGCATGATGGGTCAGGTGATCCATCCAGACTCACTGTATCTCTCAGGGAACTGTCGGCTAACAGATTCAGGACAAAGATCAGATTCCCAAGGCCACGCTGTCAAGAAGACTATGACGCACTATTGCCAACACGACTTGGTGCACTGTGGTGGGATGCAGTCGGGAAGATGGCTGGGACTGAATTTGCAAAAGCGATCTTCACACACAGACTATTGAAAGCCTAAGTCTCGGAATAGAATCGAAGGTCACACGTTCTATGGCTCACCATCTCTTCCTAAAGATTATATCTGAATGTCTTTCAACAAGAGGACGAGAAGTAACCCACCACAGTCACGACGTGTTCACATTGGGTGAAGCTCTTGTTAATGCTATCGACAAGTGAACAAAGGTTCCCCGACAACGGACGTGGACGTCAACTCACAAACGTCGACGACACATCCCGTAGTATACGTAGTAAAAGTAAAGTGGAGGGAAAAAAGGTCTACTTTACAAGAAAATCTCCCCAGAGATTTTATACCCAGGCAGAGCGTGAATACCCGGATCATCCGCGTCTGGCTTTGAAGTCCTGGTGGAATGGCGATAATCAAGTGTCGGTCCGTGATGCTACATTGCAGACAACGGAAGGTGAAGCACATCATGTTTGGTGGGATGTGGAAGCCGGCATGAAACCGGCATTATCCAGATCTTGTTTAATCAGAGCCCGAACTTCAATCGTGGCACTGCAAACCTAAAAAGTTAAACGAAAGATATGACGCACTCGAAAAAAGGTGAAGATTTAATTCGGGAGACAATCACGCCCTTCATATGGACAGAATCGACAAATATTAATTGCATGCATGCCTTGTACTCTCAGGGGCCTGGGTTGTGGCTTCACGTAGTTCAAGGAATGTATCCGATCCGAAAAGTGCATAAACCTCGTCAAAGGTGACGTTTCGGAAGACCGTCGTTTCCCCATTTGAAAATATGGGTCGTGCGGGAGTTCTCCTTTTCCGCGTGTCTTAAACGTTGCAATAATTGCTAATGGTCGGTCGGAGACGTTCACGTGGACGGCGTAAATTTCGCTCAACAACTGAATGGTACATGCGAGGTTATCGTAACCTTATCGCGAGAACAGATTTCAGCCTCCCATTGATCTCAAGATAATGGTTTACTCACATCAATCATCCCGCGAACATTCCTACTAAATACTGACTCACCCCTTCTGGAGTAAGTATCCCCACATCGGAGATCACTAGAGAGATCAGGTCTGGCCTAGAACAGCGGTCAGATATGAAAAAGCGGGTATCTCGGGATGCCTACTTAGTGTAGTCTACGTCAGGATTGAGGGCGATCTGTTCCGGTGTCATGTTTCGTGGTGCCCAGACGCCAGGAGCATATGAGTCACTGTTAGGTTTTTTAGAAGAAGGAGGATCTCTTAAAGCGGAGATAGATGGTCTTGCTGTGATCATAGGAGTTTTGCGGGACAACCGCGGGAACGCGAGCAATTTGGGATTGTGAGTGGGAAGATCATACTGTGACAGAGGAAAAAGTCGGTGGAACTTGAAACTGCGCCAACAGTAAACAAAGATCGAATCAAAGAAGGGAATGAGTTGCTCGCCTTTCTGCCAACGCGTAAAACGGTTTGTTTGCGTACTTGGCAATAATGGCAATCTGATTACTGGATACAGCATTGATGAGACCACCAGATTCTACAACGGCTTCCGATCCAACGAGAACGAAATCGACTTTGTCCATGACATAAGCAACAGCCGAGTCTAGAACGATGGTGCAGGGTATACCCGCAGCGGTAAGTAGCTCATAAGTTTTCATTCTACAATGAAATAAGGCAGTTGATTTTCAGTTCAACAACAGATGCCGATATCATGTTACCGACCCAAATCCTCGTGGTCTGGCTTCTGTTACGTATACTGATATGCGTTTTCGCTTATGGGCATGGAGGAGCGCTCTCATCACTACGCGAGAGTACGAGTGAGTGAGGATCTGGTGAAAGTTAGAAAGATCGGTACAGGAGGAAAACAATACACACCACAGATCCATCTTTGACGAATCCATTTGTTAGTTCTGCAATTTTGTCACAGTAATGTACGGCCTCCAGTGCGTATCCTTGGCCTTGCTTGATGAGCTCTGTTTTCAACTCAGAGAAACTCTCAAAGCGACGGTAAATCAGATAGTGGAGAATCTTGCAGGTGCGATACTTACATCGGATTCATGAGTAGATAATGTGACGAATGCGATGAAGAGCTCGCAGCCTGCGTTGAGACTTATTGGATTGGTGACCTTTTCACTGAGTTCTCGAGCACCCTCGTTCAGAGCCTTAACGAGTTCGAACATTGTACCAGCTTTGACATGATCGTTGGAAGAAATTAAAGAGTCGGGGCTATAGAAGCGGCATACCAGAAGAGTTTTCTATGAGTTCAGTGAGAGCAAGAATGGCCGCTAAAGGCGGAGGCATCTTGAAACGAAGAGCTTGAACCGATATGCAGCCAAGATGAATGAAGAACAAACATTCTTCAGAATACGCTGGTAAGCGGCATGGATGTCAAACGCTAAAGCCATTCTCGATGTGCAGAGTAATAAGTTGGAAGAAGCAAGTAATGAATCTGCTATTGGAGGTTCAACTTGACTCGAAACACCCACGTGGCAAACTTCCTACAATTGTTTGAGCGGATACCGTCATTCGAAAAATGCTCATTTCTTCCTCGCAATGGATCTTTCCCGTCTCTGCTCTGTACGGGACACCGTCGGTCAGAATTTCCGGCATACCTCTTGAGAAAGAGCTATACGACAGATCCCGAGGTGTCGAGTTTCTGTTCCGCTTGGGTTCGACTCTCTTGATGTTGGTATAGTTTCATTTGTGAACCTGTGATGTCGTGACTGTTTTCAGGCCATTGTCAGCTATGACTACAGCTGCCACTTGGTTCCATCGATTTTACATGCGGTATTCCATGGAAGATTTCCAAAGACAGGCATGTACTTTGTTCCAGTTCGGGTGACAGTTCTCAGTGGACCAGTTGAGTAGGATGTCGCAGCTGCTTGCATATTCCTCGCAACAAAGACAGAAGAGTGTGGCAGGAAACTGCGTGACGTCGCCCGAGTTTTCTCTGCAAAAATCGGCAACAAAGAGATGAGCGAGGTTGCAATAGAGAGCAAGGTCACAACGTTGATTACTTCCTGAATTCTGTGTCTAATTTCGAAATAGGAGCTTGAGCAAATTCAGAACACGATTCTGGCTACAGAAGAAGCCTTACTTGAAACATTGTGTTTCGAATTCTGGGTGGAGAGCCCGCACTCGCAACTTGTTGACTTACTGGAAGTTTATGCGCCGCCGGAACTCCAAGACTATGCCTGGAGTATAGCTCACGATTCGTTGGTTCTAAGCCTGTCTGGATTTTGTCTGTTATCTGATAATCTCAGCGGTATAGGTTCCGAACTCCTCTTTGCGTCCTCTATTCTGCTCGCGTTATCGCGTCTGCATGCTTTATCTTGGCCCAGAAATACCATGAAGGCCCTAACGCGGTCTCATTGGACGCACGAATTTCCATACCTGCACCTTCTGCAACATTGCCAACCCCACCACCCCACAATCCTACTTCTCCAGATCCGCTGTCTGATCACACACGTTTTGTCGCCAACTTCTTGGCTCTGACAGATGATGAACTAAATTATGTCTCTGGTACGATAAGAATTATATTTGCATCACCTGGTTCACGCCACTGAATTATTATCAGAAGCGCTATCTATACTGCTTGAGTATTACAATGCCCAAGATTCTGCACCACAGGTGACCCAGCTGAGCCTAGTGCGTATTAGATCATCAGTGAATTGTATGCGTGACCAGATATTGATTATATTGATCAGATACAAGCTCCCACGATAAACCCTCCACGAGCCAAATTGTATCGGCCATTCAATCAGTTCCATGTCACGAAGAACGGTCAAAATACTACGCTGACGCCAGCGAATTCATCAAACCAAACTCCTACTTCATCACACGGAGGTAGCACACCCGCTCAAAAACCGCTCCTAGACCTTTCATAGATATCACTCTCACTACTGTTCTATAACGGATACTTGTATTAATTGATTCTGGATCTGATTATTCATACAAAGTTAGCTTATTACCTGAGGTGACGAATCAAATGCTAGTGATTAATGGAAATATATACCGGCCTGCGCTTCTTCCGGGTTCCCAGTCAGCCATCCTCCTTCCCACACTTCGTGGTCTCTGTAGTCTTTGACAGTTAAAATCGATGAAGTTGATGAGTCCGAAAGGTCAGAACCCGCCGGACTAAGCTCTCTCCAGTCCGACGGTGGCATATCAGGTACTGCAACATCTACTTGATCCTCGAACCAACGGTGTACCTTGTCAACGTACTCTAATCGGGGATGCAGTGGGCATGGTCGTGTTCGAAAAGCGGTTTGCACAGGCGTATCATCGCTCCGACTACCATCGTAAGAATCACACTCCATTTCTGCGCAAACGATAAAACGACATGTCAGAAACGTTCCTGATGCCTCGAGGCCTACGTACCCTCGCTATCACCCGACCAAGACTGCGAAGGATCAACAGACGATACCCTGCTAGCATTATTAGGCGTCGGTATTGAGAGAGGGATGGCGACACATTGGACATATTCCGGCACCTGAGTAGAGATGAACAATTGGTAAGAGACGTTTTATATCTCGGTGAACAACAGGAAGTATAGGACGTCAGGAGACGAGCGGCAATGCCAGTGTTGGTTTTAGTCTTCCCGTGATATCATATAGGCAACAGGGCGAGTGAAACCGCTGGAATGTCACTTACCTCTGGAATCTCAAATCCGCCCGGGAGCCCCATTGAAGAGCAGATCCAATAAACAAGACATTCAAGGACTGTGGGATCATCGTCAGAGTATTTGATGACAGAAGATATCCAGGCCCGAGACCGCCCTATATGAAATATGATCAATGAAAAAGTCACAATATAGGAACGCCTATCATATGGACCTTTAGAAAACACGCCGAAAACCCACCCCCAGTACGTGGAAAGCACGAACCATGGGCAATTTGTTTGTACACTCAAGTCCCATATCTGAACGCAAGAAGATCAATCAGTGAAGTAAACTAAATGAATCTCGCTTGGTCTTGCCTTAGCCCACAAACGTTCTTTGCCGTCGAATGGCTTATTGTCACCTTTCACATCAAAATAAGGGAACTGCGTAATAGTTACAAATGATGTTCTAATGAGACAGGGGTGAGGTTGCACCTTTCGGCAATTGACAAAAGATTGGAGATCTTGAGGAGAAAGGATCCACGGGGGCTGAACAGTGACGTTAAGCAAGGAAGGCGTGTCGTCGACATGGGGTGCGAGCTGCCGGGGATTATGGATTGCCCATTTAATGTACCGAAAAATTTTATCGTCAGGGAAAATGATCCCGTTCTCGGGGTCACTGAAACCTCTTAAAGCTGTGCGATATTCTTTTGTCTCGGGGTATATGAAGTGGATAATGGCCTCCACCGTTCTCAGTGGGTACATGAGAAGCCACAGGTTGAACCTATCACATATAGCGAATTACAATTAGTTTAACCTCGTGATTATGTAAAGAGCGCGAAGAGGACAAACCCACCCTGTCATGTCATAAGGTTCAATCGGAAGTATTTCGGCTGGGATTGTGATTCTGTCTCTTGATATTGGGTCCGTTCCGATGGCACTGATTGGGCGCCTGGGAATGTTGCGATCCATAACTATCAGAATAAATTTGAACAAGAACACTTGCAGACCATGGAAGTACTAGCATACAGTCAGTGGTGAGGGAGCAAAACGTGCTCGGTTCAATCATTTGCATGGTCCCAAGCACTCTTTGTGGTAAAGGTCGCGTGCTAAGTGTGTTGCGATGGGTTTTGTGTCCTTCGGGTGGCATTGGAGGGGCTGCATGTCCAAGGTCCATCCTCGGTAGTGTAGTGGACGCCAGATAATCTCGAAGACTTGAAGGGTGTGACGCTGCAGGCATTTTGAGCATCAAGCACAAGTTCGAAGGTTGCGGTACGAAAGAAAAGACGAAAAATGTTCAGAATGGCGGGTTAAAATGCAGTGAAGATTCAGACAAAGCCATGGCAACAATGAATGAAAGGACGGAAGAAACAGAACAAAGGGTACATATATGCTGGTAACCAGTGGTTCACTTGCATTTCCGAGTCGGACAGAATACAAGGTATAACCGAAAAAGGAAATTAGGCGCCGGGATGCATCTACACATTCATCCAGAAACAGGCGTACATATACGAAACTCTCACAATGAATCGCAATATTCTGAGCGTGAGACGCCATAAGCTCAGCGAACTACGGTCTATACAGGCTGTCATGAAGAATCCCGCCTTCTACTTGCTGAGATCATTTCGAACCGGGGGTGTTCTAACCAACTACTGGTTGTATATCACCTACAACATATGGTAAGCTGTGAATCGACAGGCAAACGTTTTAAAGCTCACGGATCCATTGAACTTCCCGCACCACCTGTACCTTTAATCTTCGTCGGATGAGAGGTCTGCATCTTCATTGGCTTTCATGGCCCCCACGAGGTCGTCTGACTGGCCTTTTTGCGCAGCCAGGCGTTGTCCTATAAATTAAGATGAAACACTATGAACTCAGACCAGAATATGGTTCAACTGACGAATAAGGGTGTGTATTGCCTCCTGAGTTTTTCTCTCTAATTTTGCCAATTTCTTTTCCATTTCTCGCTTTAAATCCCAGTTAGCTCGTTTGGGAGCGATATTGAATAGATCCTTCATGGCAAAAGAATGAGATTATGACCGTGGGTGCACTGAAAGTGATTCACCAATTCCTGTGCTCGCTTCTCTGAATCTTCTTGTATAATTCGTTCAGCAAGTCCGTCGACGCTCTTTTCCACGGCATCCTCCATCTCTACATCCTCGCTGTGTGTTCGCTTTTTCAATGTGCGCGTTTCCGGATCATAATTTCTGTTCTTGATCAAAGGCTGCGGTGAGCCGTCCCTTTGCATCCAACCATCAGTCGAGTAGCTGCTTTGTAGCATTGAAAAGACGTACTTATCATCGTCGACAACTTCTCCTGCTTTTCTCCTGCGCAATGCAATCAGACGTGCTTTACGCTCCTCGGATGTTTCTAACAGAGACATTTAAACGATCAAGTAGTCACCAGAAAGCATCAAAAAAAGCATAACTTCCTTGCCACGTGCTCACTCCTCCGAGTCCGCTCTTCAAGTTTGACCTCGCTGGTAGTCAACTACACTTCTGTTCTACATCCCACTTGTGGGATATGCTGTCGACATGGCGAAGAGCCTGTATTCAAGATTTTAAACGACATAACGCGTGTTCCATTAAACCAAATACACCACAAACATATGTACCTTTGGACTACTTCAGCACATCCGCACCGCGAGGTGTAAAGAAGTCTATATTGATGGAGGATTTCCCATGTGATGTTATTCGGTACGTTATATACTTGAATCGACTCAACAACATACCCTTATGGCGAGAATGCCTGTAGAAATTTCTCAATAATAGCCCACATAGGTACGTTTGAGGGCATTCAACTGGTTTTCAATCGATAATTTGTCTATCGTGTCAGATCATGGAAAGTCAACACTGGCGGATCGGTGCGTATTCAAGTAGCTTACTACCGCACGGCTTTAACCAGACGTAATGCAGTTTGTTAGAGGTGATCACTCATTTACCTCGCATTCCTCTTGTCTGACTGAATACGCAGCTGACAGGTACTATTGATAAACGTGTCAAAAGTACCCAGCAATATTTGGATAAGTTGAAGGTGGAACGTGAACGTGGGATTACCGGTCAGTAGGACGTCGTTCTTGTGTTACTTGTGTTTATATTTTGCAACCGTGACAGTGAAAGCTCAGACTGCAAGGTATGCTTTGTTGGACTACGACTTTTACGTTGTCGATAAAGTTTTTGCAGCATGATTTATCCGTTCGAAGGGCGCAAGTATCTCTTGAATCTGATAGATACGCCGGTATGTGCGTTTTGAATTTACGTTTCCTCTTCCTCTTCATTTCCGCAGGGTCACGTTGATTTTGCGTGGGAGGTATCCCGTTCGTTGGCCGCGTGTCAGGGGGCTTTGTTGCTAGTTGACGCAACGCAAGGTGTTCAGGCTCAATCACTCTCTGTCTTTCACGCTGCTGTAGACAGAGGTCTTACAATTCTACCCATTTTAAACAAGGTAAATCACCCGAATCTAGTTTTCCAAAAGAGTTCCGAATTTGTCTTGCAGATCGATTTGCCAAACGCCCAACCAAAACAAATTATGGATCAGATGCAGTCAATATTCGGCATTGATCCCAAAGACGTGTTGCCTATCTCAGCTAAAACGGGGTATGGGGTGGAGGATGTTTTAGAGGCTATTATAAAACGTGTCCCTCCACCAGTTGGCGACCCGAGCCTCCCATTAAAGGCGTTTTTATTTGATTCGTCGTGAGTCCGCTCATTCCATTAATCGAATCTCTCGTCTGAGGCTACGGACGGAGGTATGATCGGTACCGAGGGGTCATTTCTCTTATCAGCATGCAGTCCGGGATCCTTCGTAAAGGTTGGAATTTCACGTAATGACTGACCTCGCATCCTCTGAATATTTATAGGTGACAGGATAGCCTCTTATCATTCTCGTAAAAAGTACGAAGTTGTCGACATCGGTATCCTTAGCCCCGACGAAGTTCCTACCTCACATCTACAACCTGGCCAAGTTGGTTTCATTTCGTGCAACATGAAAGAATCCTCAGAAGGTGAAGAAGGGTGACCGATCTGTCAACGCGTGTTCTAGCTCATGACTCGTAGCCAATATCGGGGATACGCTGCATTTGGTAGGACAACCAGTTGAACCAATGCCTGGGTTCCAGCCTGCGAAAGCTATGGTCAAGGATTCGATCACTTTTACGTTTTGTGTCTAACAAGTGTAATTTCCAGGTGTTTGCAGGGATATATCCGATGGATAGCAGTAGTTTTCCCAAGTTGGAAGAGTCTGTGAATCGAGTACGTAAAATATTTTTGTTGAAATAACGATAAACGTAACTTCTCGCAGCTCACATTAACAGACCGCAGTGTGACCATACAACGAGAATCTTCGACAGCTCTGGGACAAGGACTCAGGCTTGGTTTTCTCGGGACTCTTCATATGGACGTATTTCGACAACGTTTAGAAGACGAGTACGACGCAAATATTCTTATTACTGCTCCCACAGTGACGTATCAAGGTGAGTATCTCAATTATATGTGATGCAACTGCATAATAAAGACGTGATATAGCGGTCTATAGGGATAATAAGATTGTCACAATTAGTAATCCTACAGATTTTCCAGACGTTGCTGATTCCGCCTCCAACGTCAAAGAAATCCGGGAGCCCGTTGTGAATGCTTCCATCATTGCCCCAGAGGGTAATTTTCATATGCCTATCTCTCTGTCAAACTGATAGATCACTTCGCTAGAATATCTAGGGGACATGATGGACCTATGTTTCTCCCACCGTGCCGAAGACTTGGATCATCGTCACCTTGATTCATCTACCAATTCATCCCGTGTTATTCTAACGTGTACGATACCCTTAAGCGAAATCGTTACAGATTTTTTTGATAAACTGAAAAGTCGGAGTTCCGGATTTGCAAGCTTCGAGTGAGTATTTCAGAGAATCCCTGCATAATTTCTGATGTTACGTGTGCCAGTTACGACGATGGAGGTTATAAGAAAAGTAATCTGGTCAAGGTAATGCATAATGCATCATGAAGTCCTTGAACATTTCCATTTAACCTGCCCTAGATGGTGTTCCTTCTGAACTCAAAGCCTGTGGATGCACTTGCTTTGATAGTTCATCGATCGGCGGAACAGACCGTTGGGAGACAATGGGTGAAGAAGCTTCGTGAGTCCCCCCTCACAATCACGAGGAACCTTGAGGACTGAAAGGCGCTTCCCTTGGGGTAGACAAAGTGATTCCACGACAACTTTTTGAGGTTCCAATACAGGCAGCAGTTGGCAAGAGAATTATCGCAAGAGAAAATCTTTCGGCGTTGAGAGCGGACGTAACTGCTGGGATGTACGGGGTAAGCATTTAACTCTGCTTCGTGATACTTTGACATTGACAAGCGTTTATTGAGGGTCACTATGAGGTAAGTTTGTCTATCCCATCAAGGCGACTATAACCCTCACGATCGTCTAAAGAGGAAGCTAAAAAAACTAGTCAACCAGAAAGAGAGTAAGCGGCAGATGAAACGGGTAGGAAGCGTGGATTTGCCACAAGAAGCCTTCTATGACTTGCTAAGCACGAAGGGCAAGTAGCAACTTGCCCACCATGGCGCACTGGACGATGGCGATAGAAATATAATTTGCGATAGTAATAGCGACAGCAATGTAATAATAATGCGAAATAGCAGACTGCAATGAGTACATGACATCTTCACACAAGAGTTAAAGCTCAACGTCCTCGTCATCGTATGATTCCTTGATTAATCTGTTAGAAGAGTAGTCAGGAAGCCTCGCTCAAGCCATTATCAAGGCTACGTACCGGTATATGGAGGACGGAGGATGATCGCCACTGAGAAAACTGTTAGCAACTATGCAAGCAAAAGCCAACGAAGACTTACTCATTCGTTATGTAGGCGTCAACTAACTCTGGCCTCACATAATCATAATATGGGTTAATTACATCCACTCTATCCACCAGATTGCCTTCCTCAAAGCCGAGTACGCTACTGGGGTCCGCGAAATCCAATGCACCATGGTCGTGATAAAGGTTCCAGAGAGGCGTCAATTTGAACTGGCCCGCACAAACAACGACCGGAGTGCTGTGTGCTCGTGCAGCCGTGGCCGCAAGTAATGAACCGGTGATTGCGAACATTCCACCGTTTGCGAGTATAGCATGTGCACCAAGAATGACCTTGTTCACACGAGACATGATGGCGTATATTGAAGAATCAGGAACAAGAAATGTGGAAATCCCTACCGATGACAGCGATTGGGCCATAGTATGACCCAAGTATCTGGGTAGAGAGATTTCAGCGGAGTTCACAGACCACACATTGCGTTAGCAACTCACGATGGGCCTGTTTCAGGAACAATGACGGTGAAATTGCGAGAATGAGCAGCCGTTTTCAGGAATGTTTCAACGGTCGTAGATTGACCGATAGTCAGGATAATCTCACTGACCGTTGCGATTCAGCTTAGCCTGATGTTTCCAGTTACGAAACCACTTACTCGGAGTGTATATGATCTTTTGCACTTTTTGACACGTTATCGTAAACGGTCTCGAGCTCGTCCAGGACATCTTGTATAGCTTCCATCAGAACTGGCTTTAGCACCCTCGAAAACGAGTCTGGATCATCTGGGTCATCCTCCTTCAAGTCAACATTGAATTCCGATTTTGGACTGATGTTGGGCTTCCGCGGTTGGCCTTGTAGAACGAACTTGGATATCGAAAACGTGGTGGACTGAGGAGCGGATTTTTGCACTGCAGTCTGATATTCTTCTCGGATATGGTGCAGGACTTTTCGTACTGTGTTTCCAACGGAATGTTCTACCAGCATGTCCCATGATGATAAGACGAAGATGAAAGACACTAATAGAAGTAGACGCAACCTTTTGGCTGAGCTTCCACGAGTCTCCTCCCCACGCTCCGGATGATCTCGACGAGCTGATTGATGTTCGTGAATCGTGCTTTTGATACTACTTGTCGTAGAACCAACAACGTTTCTAAAGCCGCTCTGCGCGATCCGACAACCTGTCTGGATAAATTTATTAAGTGAAGGACGAGAACGAGTGGTCGACGCCAGTAGGGGTACCTTCTTCGTAATTTTGCGACGAGGATTTCCACATGTCGCTGGTGTGCAGCGCTGTGGAGGTCCGTAGGCATGACTGCTGGCTTCATTTACAATGTGAAGTTAATGAGGATGGGTTACGGATCGAAGTCATGTTCAAGAAAATAGATGTGTTAATGCGGAGAGTCGAGTCATAACTTGGTACACTGGACAAAAAATTGAACAGGCAAATCAAGCCACTATCTATTTTGAATAACTACATGCTTCAGGGCGATATGTGCCAGTCTAGGATATCAGCCCATTTCCCCGGTAGTAATTGTGATATCTGTTCAACGTCTTTGTCGCCTCGACCCGATAAACACTAAATATTTGGCATGAGCGAATTGTGTATTGATGCTCGAACAAGTCACTCACGATCACCAAATCCAAATCAGCAGGTAAAGTCGATGCCACACGTACACCCTCCCAGATTGCATGTGACGATTCAAGGGCAGGAATTATCCCTTCCAACTGGGTCAACATCCGGAATCCTCGAAGAGCTTCTTCATCGGTAGCAGTGACATATTCTGCTCTACCCGAGTCTTTCAACCATGCATGCTCAGGACCAACGCCAGGATAGTCCAAGCCTGCACTGACAGAATGTGTCTCGATGATCTGTCCCGCTTCAGATTGCAGGATGTATGTTCGAACTCCATGCAGCACGCCAGGCGTTCCTTTAGTTAGAGTTGCGCTGTGACGAATTCCATCGATGCCTGGTACTATTCGTCAGTGCTTGATTAAAAGAATGGCAGAACATGAATAAACCTTCTCCTCCGGCTTCCACTCCAATCAAGCGGACATTCTTGTCCGGAATAAAGTTGTAAAATGAACCAATCGCATTACTTCCGCCACCAACACAGGCTACCACCACGTCAGGTAACTTCCCCCTCAACTCCTGCATCTGGGATCGGATCTCCTTGCTAATAACTTTTTGGTAATCCCGAACGATGGTCGGGAATGGATGTGGACCGATCGCGGATCCGACAAGATAATGAGTTGTTGATAGATTGGTAACCCAGTCCCGGAAGGCTTCATTGACAGCATCCTTTAAAGTGCATGATCCAGAATGTACTGGTACGACCTAGCAAACGAAATCTAATGAGATTGGAGTACTGTTACACTGAATCAACCCACTTTGGCACCAAGCATTTCTATGCGGAAGACATTCAGGGCTTGACGGCGCACATCTTCAGCACCCATGTATATGGTACACTCCATTCCAAATTTTGCGCACACAGTAGCCGTCGCAACACCGTGTTGTCCAGCGCCTGTTTCTGCGATTATTCTTTTCTTGCCTATCCGACGCGCGAGAAGAATCTGTAGAGTCGCATATTCAGTGTGTTGATGACGACAGAAATACAAGATTCCCACCTGTCCAATAGCATTGTTAATCTTATGCGAGCCGGTATGGTTTCTGCATGCAGGTAAGGCGCGTATGCTAGAAGTAAATCATATGCTTACAAATCCTCCCTCTTGAGCCAAATCTTGGCACCACCGGCTTTTTGAGTTAATTTTTCAGCATAATATAAGTTGGATGGCCTGTTCATATAACCAAAATGACTTTCAAACTCTTCCCAGAAAGATGGGTCATTTATAGCCTGCTTGTGAGCTTCCTCCAGCTCAACAAGGCAGTCAAATAGAGCCTCCGGGACATATTGCCCTCCAAATTGACCGAACCGGTGAGGAAGCACAGTAGGTGTATCGTTTGTAAGTTGCGATTCGACATTACCAGCAGATATAGTTTGCTGTGGGCGCGATGACCGGACGGGAATGGGTTGACCTTTAAGGCTGATTTCTTGACAGAATTTCTCTACGTTTTTTGCGACTTCGTCTTTGGAAGAGTGCTTGATAATCGAAACAAGTCGGCTTCCAATCACAACCCCATCAGCCCCAGCATCTGCAGCTATGTCGAAGTGTTGGCGAGTAGCGACACCAAAACCTACAGCTAGGGGTACCGTGGCAAATTCCCGGATGCCCGAAATAATATCTGGCAGAGCGCTGTTCATGGCAACCTGGGCAGAAGAGCCGGTTGTTCCCATCTACGATTCGCCAGATATAGTACGTGGTATGTGGGCATGAAATAATAGTGTACATACCTTAGAGACGACGTAGATAAAACTGTCAGCAATGGAAGCCAAGAATTTGATCCGCTGACGCGTCGTGGATGGAGCAATCAACGGTACGTATGACATACTAATGAATTTTGTGAATCAGAAGGTATATAGGGCGGCATTGACACGAACTTTGCCTTGGTGCACTTTGCACGGAAACCAACAGCTTCTTCAGGTGGCAGGTCCACGACAATAAATCCACTCGCACCAGCTTCGAACCCATCTTGAATGGCTCTATCCTCCCCATATGCAAGGATAGGATTATAATAGCCTATTCAAAGTGAGTTTGTAATCCAATCTCAAACAGAGTGCTCACCCATAAGTAAGACTGGAATCGTTAGGCCTTGAGCTCTTGCCTCCCTCAATTGACCAAGAACCTGGGGGTAATCTACACCATTCTGAATGGCTACCTAGGCACAAAAACAACATGAGATCGACAAACAGGGCAACAGATAATATAAACACACAGTGTTTGTCTCTTGAATCGCTATGCCATCCCCAACGGGATCGGAAAAAGGTATCCCCAGTTCTATGATATCTGTCCCTCCATTTTGCATCGCAAGAAGAATTGGGACTGTATCATCTATAGTGGGATATCCTGCCGTGACAAAAGTGACCAAAGCTTGGGAACCCTGTCAAAAAGATTGTTAGGATCAACGCACAGGATGCGATTTAGTTACCTTACCTCATGCTTTTTTAACTCGAAAACCTTTCTGAGAGCGTCCATGATGGCTGGGCAGACAAAATTATATGACCTGGCCAAATTGAATCTGTTTATACCGTGACTCAACCACGGATAGTTTTCTCACGGCTTTCTACAATCAATAAGAGCCGTTCTTGCTGACGGTTCACTGGTTTTCTCTCGCGTTGTCGAATCTGAACATTCTTAATTCTTTTAATAGGTAAGGATGGACTCGTGAAGTTTAAAGAGAAGATTGTATTATACACCAGATGTCTTTTTCGTCGTCTCTCCGTCTAGTTCATCCAGTCGCTCATCTTCTGATGCTGCGTGGGGGGGTTCTTGTCGGCACGAAGACGAATGTTATCATTTGATGTTTTGGCACGAGAACTTGAAAGCGCGATGTACAGTGGTTACAGAATCACTCCAATAGCAACCATCCAAGAAATAGAACTCTGGGACTGGACATACTATACCTTGACTTCAACGGTTCACGGCCTGAATTTGAAGGTACCACCCTGAGCAATCTAGTAAGCCGCAAGAATTCGGAGGTGGTAGGCTTCAGTGAACACCCATCTCTACTACACCGTTCCCAATCACCCGATGCTCATAGTACAGTTACATCATGTATACCAGTTGTCACTATTCCGTCAATACACCTACATACTATATTCCAGTGAAAAAGCCAGCTGCGTACAGAATACACAGATTTATGTAGAATTATGTACAGAATGCAAGGCCTAGAAGCACATGAGAGCCGGGGACTTGGTGCACCGCTACGGATAATAAGTTTCTCACGGCTTTCTACGACACAGTGGTGACCGTGGCCGGACTAATAATTGGGTTATGTATGTTATCCCCATCTCAAATCACAACACCATCTCCACATTCTTGGCATAAACTGTGGTTCGCATAAAAGTCGATAACCGGTCGAGTTATGGATTTTTCGACGGATGAAGCAAAGATCCTCGTCATCTATACCGGGGGCACAATTGGGATGCTTGGCGGGAGTAATGGTTATTCACCAGAGCCTTACTTTCTGACAGAATTTCTGCGTTCACAAGCAAGGTTCCATGATCCCCTCCAGGACTCTTTATTCTCCAATTCTGGCTCTTCCCATACATTCAAGGTCTGGAGCAATTCAAATAGTGCCTTGAGAGGCTCCCCGACAAGCTTTGATTTTGGTCCTCAACACCAGCCAACTCTTCCAGTCAAATCCTCCCGTCATATAGGCAGCTCTAACGCTCTAACTCCATCGGCATCGCAAGCTTCTAACCTTGTTCAGCCACCACCGTGTGTTCAACTTTCAGAAAATGTCTATGAATGTCAGCTACCGAGTTTGGTCACTCCACGGTCGAGTTCTGGCCACGGTGCAAAACGCATACGCTACGCTATACTCGAGGTTTGTTTATCTTAATTTCTGTGTGTGAGCGATGTAGTAGTAACAATGGACAAAGTGGACGCCGTTGATGGATAGCAGCAACATAGAAATCGACGGCAAGTTCTCTTGTCAAGTTTTTTTAGTGAATGTGGTGCCAAGTTTCGCCTCGTATCACAGACTGGATCCGGCTTTCGACTGAGATAGAACTCAATTATGCGACTTTCGATTCTTTTGTTGTCCTACACGGCACAGATACCATGGCTTATACGGCGAGCGCTCTCTCGTTCATGTTAGAAGACCTTGGGAAAACAGTAGTAGGTTTCATCGCCGCAGAACTCAAATGTCTTTGCTCCATCTTGATTGTAGATATTGACTGGTGCTCAAATACCCCTTTCCCAACTTCGGAACGATGCTGCAGAGAACCTCCTTGGTGCGCTGGTGATTGCTGGTCAATATACTATACCTGGTTGGCTCTATGTTTAAGCCCTTTGTCCCTCAATTGACCTCCCAACAGAGTGCACTTTGTATTTCAATCATACTTTGTATCGAGGAAATCGTGCATCCAAAATGTCATCTGCAGACCTTGGCGCGTTTCATAGTCCGAATTTCCCCCCTCTCGTTGATGGTGAGTGATTTCCCGATGGTTGTGCCGATTAAATTGATGATATTATACAAGTTGGGATCGACATCATCGTTAACTGGACAAATGTCATTAGGCAGACTAGTCCTAGACGGTTTAAGGCACATAAAGGTTAGGTCATTCTTTACTTGCTTAACCCTGCTACGGCATGTATTCATCAGAATGCGACTCCCAGTCATAAGCCCACATGTCGGTGAGTGTCATCAATATTCTCCTGTTTCTTTTTGTTTTAAGTAATGTATTCTAGCAACTCTACGGTTGTTCCCGGGTATTACAGCGGCCACTGTCTGTGCCTTCTTAAACCCACCGATCAAAGCCGTGGTTTTGGAGACCTTCGGTTTGTTTCACGTGCTCGCTCGTCCTTCATTGGAGTAACTAATGCCTGACCAGGGTCTGGCAACGCCCCTCAAAGACAAGACCTCATGGATGCACTTCGTACAGCCTGCGATAACGGAGTGATCATCGTAGCCATCACGCAGTGTTTAAAAGGCTCGGTTTCTGATGCCTATGAGACTGGAAGAACTCTGCGACAAGTTGGTGTAGTATCCGGAGGTGATATGACCCCAGAGGTCTGTTCATGATCGATGGATTCGAACGCTGACTAACGCTTACAGCAGTGTGCCCTCACAAAGCTCAGTTACTTACTTTCAAAGACGGAGCTGTCCGCTTCGGAGATCCGTGAGCTCATGGGTACTCCTCTCCGGGGAGAGCTAACTCAACTATCCTACCTATCTTCCTTGGATAAACCAAACATGGATGACAACATCGAGCAAGTGCAAGGCATTTTATCCCAAGTCGTTCGGTTGTCCTCGACATCGCCTCTTCTTAGAATAACTGTCTCATCTCCCGCTGCGGAAGCCTCTGCAGCACCTTGGTCATGGACAGCCGCAGAAGCCGTTTCAACCGAGGCAGCATTACTTCCCTTCTTGATCCATCTTGCTGCAGCCAAAGACGACACTGATGGGATTTCTTTCAGTCTTGTTTCAAATATCGCAACTGGTCACCAAGACAATGCAGTAGACACTATCAACTGTCTCGACGTCAGCGGACGATCTCCTCTACACACATCCGCTCTACATAACAGTGTAGGATGCGTGAGTCTGCTGTTACAAAATGGAGCTCTTGTCCATCTTAGGGACACACTGGGTCATACCGCATTGTATTATGTACGATGTCTTTCTTTTATTGCTCACACTTTATAACCTGGTCTATTTTAGGCTGCCAGGATGGGGCATAGCGATATAGTTGATTTGCTTGTTCGTTCAGGAGCAATTCTAGGAGGAGCAGACGTTGAAGGCGGGTTTGTAGATCTTGCCGTCAAGAAAGCTAGGCTTGTGGGAGACCAACGAGCGGTCAATGTATGGGAAAAGGCGGGGGTTCGTATCCCGATGGATGATGTCGATAAGGAACACTCAAGCTTAGACGAACCATCTCAATCCCGTCTGTCACGGTTTTTGCGTTCCACAAGTCCCATATTGTAATTGTAAAATAAACAAAATGATTCATTTAGGTAGTTCATCTTCTGACCTGAGGTCAATGATGTCCTTACCGTCTTCCGATGGATCCTGCTCCTGCTCCAGAGCTCCTGCAACATGTTCTCTCAGTTGCTCATAAAACACCTGCAGTTGACGCTTCTCAAAGGTAAAAGTTTCTCCAAGGAAGGCTAGACGTTCTCGAAAGTCAGGGGATTCCTTGTCGAATTCATTGGGCGTATATTTGACAGTTTCATGGGAACCATCACTTCTGTGGTCGAAATATAACCGAAGTTGAAAAGAAACGGCTGATATAACGGTTCAACCAAGAAAAGACAACGGTTGGCTGGTGCTTACTTATAGTCCTTGGCTCCCCTTGGTGAGTATAGAGACATTGAAAAATAGTGTCTTCTTTATCCGACTGTTCGTTCTTTTCTGTCTTGACGCCCAGGACCAGAATGTTGGTCAAGTCTTCATAAAGGCGAACTGCTGATGCTTTCTTTTGTGTATCTATACTTGGCACTTCAGATAAAACACGGGTATGAGTGCTCGACTTGGATTTGGCGGTTAAGAATTTTGCCCGATCGATTTCTGCCTTCAAGTCGGATGTGAGCTCTTGAACTGGGAAAAAATCGATATTCATAGCAGGCCACTGAGTGGGTAGAAACTGCACACCTGCCGACTCTAGTTCTGCTATTCGCTTGTCCTTCTGGAGTATTATTGAATCCTTCGCTTGAACTGTCTGCTTTAATGAACTGATCTCTTTCTCCACGCCCTTCTTTTCTTCGTCTGCATCTTCTCGGGAAAGAAAGTGGAGCGTCAGAGAGCTATTAGATGATGCTGAACGCTCCATTTTTCGTAGTTCTCTGTTATATGCTTTGTATGCTGCCGTGCCTATGAGTTTGTAGACCTTTAGAAGATGAGACGGCACGCACTCTCGTTGCCACTCTCGAATTGCATTTTCCATTCTTCAAGAGCACGTTCTTGTTCAACTCTGTCGTGAAGCAGACTCTCGACCTGATTTTTCAGTATTTCCACCTCCTTCTCACGCTATGATTAAAGTGAGTAACGAAAATTTACGAAATAAACCCTAGAAATGCGATACCTGTTGCAATTGCCTCTGAGCTCGTCTGAAATCTGCATCTCTTACCGTCTGCTTTAGGACACCGTTGAGTTTGGGAGGTTGATTCAGTTGTTCAAAAGCATCGTCATCTGGTATGCCAGTTAGATCCTCGACATCCACGACCATAAGACCTTCTGGGTCATTATCTCTTCCTTGATGTTCAAGTAGAGGATCCTCTTTAGCTTTCCCTTTCCCCTTGGATAAAGCTTTCCCATTTGGCGGAGGACCCGTGTCACGAGCGGCTGCCTTCTTGCCTTGAGCTTTTGTCGCAGGCTTTTGTGGTTGACCTTCACCGCCGCTCGGTATCTCGATACGCTCTGGATAATCTTGTAATTCGGTTCCTGAAGATGAATCCTGGGCCGATTTCTTGGCATTGGAACGTTTTGTTGTAATATTCGTCGAACGTTTGGACGGACCAGCAACGGAGCGTCCATAGGGTCTCCGAGAAGAAGTCGTTTTTACAGCAACAGGCCTCGCAGGGGTTGTTGGGTCATAAGAGACTGATTGAGTGACCTTTTGCGATTAGTGAGATGTTCAGAAGGAATATGAAGGCGACACGAAGAACACGCACCCATATCTGGAGAAGAATCACGGTCCATTCGAACAACTCTTATCACTTTCAGCAGGTGGACAGACAACTAGTAAACCGCGCGACCGTGACGAGGATCGCGTGACGATACATGGCGTGACACCGTGAAACACGCGGCACCGCCGGCGGTCCCAGCACGGCGACCAGTCACTTCGGTGCCAATAGACAGGACTCCAAGTCCGATGAGATGGCACTCAAGGCCGCTACCCTGGTTACCCACCCTCACAGACACTGATAAGCCTACCCGAATTATTAGTACTGCTTTGACCTCCAAGCACCATGTCCGACATTGATCTCTATCTCGAAGAACGTGCCCAGCTTATTCGAGAAGACAGAGCTCTTCGTACAGATCGAGGAAAACTTGATAATCTCACCTCTTCTGAATCTCGAGCAGAACAGATCATCCGAGATATCAGACAAGAGGAAGCCGCCTCCGTGTGGGCTGCAGAACACCCAGACATCCCGCACCTCTTTCCGGGCATGGAATTCTTGACAGCTAGATCTCTAATCATGCAGACCAAGATCTTCAAAATACTAAACAAGGTTCTTGCAGCTTGATACATTTCTGATCATTGTATCAATTGGGACTACTTGACTTCAGATGCCAAAGGGTGCCCTCTTACATGTCCATCTTGATGCCACCGTCAACGTGACCTTTGTGCTTCGGTTGGCATTAAAGTATCCGAATATCCATGTTCGAACTCCCGTCGCCATAAATGCAGATAGCATTACAAATACCTTACCAGAGTTTCGCCCACTGCAAGAGTCAGAATTCACATCTTTGCAAAGCTTGACCGATCCGTCTTACCCTGCAAATGAGTGGGTCCCGCTTCAGCTAGCTAGAGCGAATTTTGCATTAGGTGGTCCCGAAGGTTTTGACAAGTGGTATGTAGCTGCTACAACCATAGACCCAGCAGAAGCATACGGGACTCACAATACCATAACGAAGGTGAGAGGTATTTGTTCCATATTTTGTTATCGCCTTGTTGACCTTTTAGAAGATCTGGCGGAAATTCACAAGTACCTTCCTAGTCGCTACGGTAGGTGTTTTGAGGCAGTTCCCCTCTTCGTCAATAAACCCCATGGCATCAGAACCTGATTCGCTTTGAGCCGATTTACTCTGAATATGTGCGGCAATTTTTATTGACGTCAATTGACGATGGAATTTCCTACATAGAAGCGCGGATCAACTTTCTCTATAAGTTGGCACAATTTGTAAATCCCAGTTCATGCTGCTGCTAATAGATTTTTAGGTTTGCCTTCAGAGCCGATGGTCAAGAAAATTTCTCTCATCGGGAGTTGCTCCTGATGTTTGATCAAGTCGTAGAGGAAGTCAAAGATGAAATGAAGCGACAAGGGAGAGAAGATGAGTTCATTGGTGCAAGAGCAAGTGACCGCTATGTGGTGCAGCACAATTCTAATCAGGAAATTAGATCATCTATACCACTATTCGATTTATTACCCCCGAAGAACTAGAATGGTACACTGAAGATTGTATCGCCCTCAAGCAAGAGTTTCCTCATCTCATAGCTGGCACGTTCTCTATTTTGATTCGCAAAGCATAATTCATAGTCAAGCAGGTTTCGACTTGGTTGGCGACGAGAATGTGCTGAAGCCGCTTATCGATTACATCGTGCCTCTTAAACGCTTTGTAGAACGTCAAAGGGAACTCGGGTTAGATATCCCGTTCATTTTCCATGCAGGGGAAACTCTCGGTGATGGTACGTCTGCGGACATGAATCTCGTTGATGCCATCTTGTTAGGGACGAAGCGTATTGGGCACGGGTGAGCTTTTCGTCCGGCCCTACATATGACCGTTGATGTTCGACTCTACATTCGAGTTTCTCTCTAGTGAAGCACCCGAGACTGATGGAGATTTGTCGCGACAAAGATATCCCTCTTGAAGTTTGTCCCATCTCGTAGGTATTTTATATGCCGTCATGAGACCCTGCTCATGTAAGCAACCTGCTCAGCAACGAGATTTTGGTACGGTCTTCGTCGGCCTTTAGATTGCTGTGAGTCTGATGTACATGTTGTCAGCGCCTTACGTCTTCCATGCCGATGCACCCGCTGGCAATTGCGATAAACCATGGTATCCCCGTCTGTCTTTGCTCTGACGACCCGGCGGTATTTGGCAGTATGGGATTATCTTTCGATTATTACCAGGTATTAGTTGCAAGCGAAATAACCGGCCTGATGACCCTTGGTAAAATTGCCAGAGACAGCTTAAAGGTGAGCCTTGATGATGAATACCTTGAATGTTGCATAGATAATAATACGCCTGTAGTATTCAACGCTCGAAGAAGGAGAAAAAGCGCGAGCGATTGCTTTATGGGAGAAACAATGGAACAAGTTCATCGACGAGATCGTTCGAGATGGTACATCTGTTTGATGACATTTTTTGCGGTTGACAAACATATGAATCTATTTCCGAGTATAATAAATCTACGGAGACGAAGTGTTTCATACAGAAAACAGAGTAAAAATACCGTGATTTGATATATGTCTTCGCTCGGTTTGAAATCATCGGCTGCTAGCGAAGGTCGTGCTTCTGTCCAACACTTAACAGAGATCCAGGTCACCACTACTTACCTCTTCTTCGTCACCCTCCTTCCCGCCCCTCTTGTTGTCTTCGTTGTCGTCGATATCGCGGAAGGTATGTTACTCGCAGAGCTCGTCCTGTCTCGTTGCTCCATCATATCCCTCTCCTCACACCATCCACTCCCTCACTTAGAATACACACTTCCGAGCCTACCATAATATCCTGTCCCCATCCAAGTCTCCCTCACATCTCATTCCCTCGCGAGCATTTTCAAACTTTGAAAACTTGACTGAAATCGGTCATGCCAGAAGCTGCTGATTCGACCCGCAAACGATCCCGTTCTCCTTCTGACAGTGATCAACAGCAGAAACACCACAAGAGACCCAACACTGGAGTAACATCCGATGAAGCTTCGGCACAGCGGGGACGATCTTCATCGTCCTCTCCGAGTAACACTGCGCCCACCGGTGGTGATGTAACAATGACGGAAGCTCAAGTATCTATGAACGACACAAACGCGTCTACTCCTTCACCCAGGAACTCCCATCCTGAACTCCCTGCCAATCCCGATTCTGAAGATGCAAAAGGAGCCTCTGGCTCGTCTCCTCCGACAGCTCACATTCACATGAGATGCCTCATAGTCACTCAAGACGCCTCGATTATCATTGGGAGGAACGGTGCCCATGTCAACGAAATTAGGGACAAGAGTAGCGCTCGAGTAATGGTATCAGAAAGCATTCCCGGAAATCCTGAGAGGATTCTCAATGTTAGCGGTCCGCTTGACGCCGTCTCTAAGGTCTGTTACTCTTCTTCCTATATTTCCTCATTCTGTATCTAACGTTGAAAAGGCTTTCGGTCTAATTGTGCGGAGGATAAATGATGAACCATTTGATAAACCCTCTGTTCCTGGCAGCCGTGCCGTTACGATCAAGTTCATGATTCCAAATTCGCGAATGGGGTCAGTAATTGGTAAAGGTGGTTCGAAAATCAAAGAGATTCAAGATGCAAGTGGAGCCCGCTTGAACGCCAGTGATGGTATGTTGCCTGGTTCGACAGAGGTTTGTCGACTGCTTCTAGGCTTTATTCTATATTCTAAACTCGAGCAATTTCAAGAGAGTGCTCAGTGTTTCCGGAGTTGCGGACGCTATTCATATCGCTACGTATTACATCGGAAACATCTTGATCGAGGCCAACGAACGAATGCCTTCATATGCAAACTCTAGTTATCGTCCGTCAAGCTACTCGCGTCGACCGGCCTGGATGCCATCGTCCTACGTCCCTGGTTACTCTAATCCATATATGAGCAACGGACCACCGCCACAAGCACAGCAATCTCAACAACTGCAGACGCAGCAAATATTCATTCCCAACGATCTTGTAGGCTGTATTATTGGAAAAGGTGGGAGCAAAATCAACGAGATCAGACATATGAGCGCCAGCCAAATCAAGATCATGGAACCGGGAGCAACCGGTGTAGGGGTCAATGGTTCGTCTGCTCCTGCGGGTGGTGAAGGCGAGCGGCTGGTTGTCATTACGGGTCCACCCGCGAATATTCAGATGGCCGTGCAATTGTTGTATCATGTTAGTACTCCTTGTTCGATTTTCCATGACTTTGCTGACGATTTTTGCTTTCAGCGGTTGGAGCAAGAAAAACAAAAGCAACTTCGGGCAGGGTCGAGTGTCTAAATAGGTCTTCCCATACCGATTGTCTCCATTCAGTTTTGTGTCTTGTTGCTGTATTCTGTTCTCGTTGGCCGCGCCTGCTTGTCGTCAATATCAGTTGTTGTTTTTTCTGGGTGCTTTCTACTACTTCCGTCTTCTCCAATATTTATGCCTTCGAGCGTTCGTCCCCCTACACCCATGCATTCTCCTCTTCCTCACTGACATCTATGTGATATATGTACATATTAATTAAGCTTTGAAAACGAAGAAACAAGCTGCTGGTACACGTCCTCATATAATTATAAGTGAATCATCAATATCATCCATCCTGCGCTGCTTGGCCTGAGAGATTTTCTGTTTCAGAGCATGGTACTACAAAAATGAATAACTGTAAAAGGGAGCAACATAACAACATGCTGCAATGACCGACCTTCTTCTTCAACTCGAGGTTATTATGTTGAAGTCTAGCCGACTCTCCACACTTTGCAGCCAATTCTGATGATTGAATTTCTAATCGAGCGCGAGTTTCGTCCATTTCAACGAAGAGCTTTGACGCTCGCTGTTTCCACAGCGCTTCGTTTGTTTCCATTTCGTGCTGACGTTGTTGGAGAAGCTCATCTTTTAATCTTGTTTCGTCTTGTAGTCTGGTAAGTTGTAATTCCGCATCTGCTTTGCTCGCGTAGTGCTTGGACATCAGGTTATCGTGGTCTAGTTGGAGAGTGCTGAATTTCTATCGTGGTTGATGTTAGCTGGCTTCTGTCTACTGGCGTTTTAAAATCGTGAAAATATGGACGAACGAAGGAGAGCTCCCTAAGAGCAGATTGTATAAGTTTCAATGGCCTCTGAAGTCAAAGTTAGCCTATCTCTTTGTATAATTTGCATTTGGGACACGAACGCGAAGACCGTGTGATGAGGTACTCTGTGATATCACATCTATAAACTCGTTCGCGCTGTGAGATTTTGCGTAAAAATCCAGATTGAATGTAATAAATCGTGTTTAACTACCGATTAGCGCGTGAAAGATAATCTTCCTCTTTCGCGAGCCCCTTAATGAAATCGGTGCATGCCTCGTCAACTACCTCTTTACTGACGTTCTCTTCTTCGGCATAAACTGGCTGTAGGGCATTAGAGGAAGAAGAAAAAGAGTTCACGACTTCCGAGTCTGAAAGATCATAGTAGAGTCGAATGAGGGCGGATCGCGTCTGGGGTTTCCGACATCTAGGACAAGTTTTTCGATCCTGGCCAAACCAATTGTCTCTACAGACAACGCAGCAAATGTGGCCGCACAGAGTAACATATAGTGGCGAATCTTGCCCTAGGGTCCTGACATCTACAGAACAAGATGAGCATTCGACATTCATGGTCACGGTTGAGAGAGACGCGAAGAGCGATCAGATGCGCACGTGACTGACCATTTTTGGTTACTTGTCAAAGTTTTGGATTTAGACTCCCACAATCATCTCCTCCGCTCTAGCCCACGTTCTCACCCTGCTCTCATAAATGGCGTCCTTGCTCAAAGCACAAGAATCTAATGCGAAGCGAAAAGGAAAAAGGAAAGCGGACCATATGGACGTTGATGAGAAGGAGGAGTCCCACGATGTTGCGGTCAAACACAAGCGAAACAAGCAAAGAGTGCTTATGCTTTCATCTCGAGGCGTCACGCATCGTATGAGACACCTTATGAATGACTTGGAGACTTTACTGCCCCATGTGAAAAAAGGTGCAGTTTCTAGTATCTACGCAGAATGTGAAGTGTTTACGGAATCGTTTCTGTAGATTCGAAACTCGATTCAAAAAAT
>QLOR01000312.1:0-11033 GCA_003313825.1 Sarcodon aspratus
CTCTCGTCCCTTCGATTCAATTTCTATCGCCCAAGTCTTACGATATTTTATTGTGCGCTCTCGTCGTCACCTTCGCTCAATTCTATCGCCTTCACCATTGTCTTAGTATATCGTCATCACCATCGCCATCGTCTTCGTCATCGCCATCGCTCAATTCTATCGCCTCCGTCTTCATCTTCGTCTTTGTATATTGCCATCGCCATCACCATCGTCTTTGCCCTATTACTTCGTACATCGTATCGTCTTCGTACCTCATCGCACTTCAGATCGTGGAGCATAGGTTGTTGATTGACTTCTATTGGATCACCTTGCAACCCCCACTAGACTTACTGTATCGACTATAGGCGTATAGCTATCTCCTAGGTTGCCAGTAGGTTGGACATATCACCACATCAACCACACTAGCCCAACTTGCTGCTATTGCCTTCATTGCTTCTCCGTGGAATTTGGAGGAGTACAAAAAGGTTGCGATGACTTTTCGCTTGAATGGTGTTCACGAGCCATTTTGGAGAAATTGGTTTCTTTCTCAGTCAAACAACATTGCGGACCCTTATCGCTTCCTCACCCAAGAAATCTTGCATTACCATCACAAGCAGTTCTGGGATCACGACTGCAAGTGGTGTATCAAGTTTGTTGGTGCTGCAGAGATTGACTTTCGCTTTACGCTCCTACAGCCCATTATTGGATTTCGTTACTTTGCCAGTGGAATTTCGCAGCTCAAACAAGTTACAGGATGTGACCACCACAATGTAGAGCACTACATAGTCGCTATCATCGCTGACGCTGCACCGAGAGACTGTCTTATTGCTATTCGATCTCTTATGGAATTTCGCTACTACGCCCAGATCCCTGTCCTAGATGATGCCACATTGGCTAGGGCCTTTACAGCGCTCAAGACGTTCCATGATCACAAGGCTTCACTTCTTGATACTGGCGCTCGGGTTGGAAAGAACAATAGGCACATGGACCATTTCAACATCCCAAAGCTTGAGTTTATGCACAGTTTAGTTCTGAGTATCAAGTGGGCAGGTGCCGCTATCCAATGGTCTGCTGATACAACCGAACATGCGCATATCACAGAAATCAAAAACCCTAGTGACTTTGCAAACAATCAAAACTACGACCAGCAGATCTGCCGATATCTTGACCGAAAGGAGAAGCGTCGCGATTTCGATCTTGCAACCTCAATCCGCAAAAAAGGGGTGGATATTGCAAGTCATATCGATGATGCCACCAATGACGACACTGAAGATACAGTCCCTGCATGGATTGAGGAGCTTGAAACAAATGAAGAACTGACTGGTCCTTCACGTAGCCTCCCGGACTTTTTTACAGATGCACAGCTACTGCTAGCCAAGCCGCCTTCGGATGTTATTTTCCCTCTTCGTACCTTTGCATTACCATCAGTTGCATTCCAGCTCAATCGCCGACCCGACATCAGTCGCATCAGTATTGATGACCTTGCGAACAAGTTCAAAATCCCTGACTTGAGGGACACTTTGCAAAACTACGTACGTTCTACTCAACCGAACTTGATTGCAGGAATGGGGCATCGTGTTGGGGGGGTTCGGCGAGCAGCATCAGATGTTCGACTTCCATTCAATGACCTTTCTGTATGGTACTCCGTTCGCATCCAACAGCGGTGCTCTGACGGCACCGTTGGTCTGACTTATCCCGAGAAAATGCTTGCGGTACCTCCTTCTGATACCTCTGGTTGGACACATGGTCGATGTGACGTTGCAATCATCTCATACAAACTTGATGATCACGACACCACTCCTTCCCTCGGTCTACAAGGTATGTATTTTCTTTTGTGTTCAGTGAGATGAACCTAGGCTAATTACACTTTAGATCATTCTGTAGTACAATTGCGCCTCATCATCCATCCCGTTGGGCATATCCCTATGGGGACACCCATGTATCTTACTTACGTTCAACGCTTTGACATCATACCACAGTCATCTCAGAGTAGGTGCTGGGTACTAATTCCAGACCCAGTTACTGGCATGTATATGCTCAAACGTGCGAAGAGGGCAGACCAATCGCATATGGGTGATATTGTTCCACTCACGCAGTTCAGGATGCCAGTACAGCTAATTCCACGTTTTGGTGCTATTGCTGATCGTCAATTGACAAAAGAGACCAGTCTTGAGTACAGCAACACAGGGTGCATGACTCACTTATATGAAAGTTGAAAGTGTAAAAAAATGCTAATCACCAGTCTTTTTATTATTAGCCTTATTATTATTATAAAATCATAAATAAGAATGTGAATAAAAGTTTAATTTCAGACTTTTAAGAGACTTTTTTCATGATTTTGTTTATGATTATATAATAATTATAAGGCTAATAATAAAAAGACTGGTGATTAGCATTTTTTTACACTTTTAGCTTTGACATAAGTGGGTTATACACCCTGTGCAATGAGTTTTTTTTGAATAGGTTCTTCGACAAGGATAAATTTTGTTACCTTCTTAAATGTAGTACTGTAGACTAGCGATCTGAACTTGATCAAATTTGTGCAATCATTTTTTTAGTTTGACGCTTGAAATTTCCCCTGGCAGAAGGAAACGAAAATGAATTTGTTGATAAAAATTTTATTGATGGATTGTAGTCGAGTAAGAACAGAAATGTTATCTGTCGAGGACTACAACGACGCTGTTGTAATGGAATAAGAAAATTTATTAATGGGTCGTAGTTGAGTAAGAACAGAAATCTAATCCGTCGACATCTCTTTGATATATGTAATAATTCTACTAATAACACCTCGTGCTAAAACTTAACTTCAACTTCTTCATCCCGACTTGTCTCGATATTGCTCGTGCGCTCACACTACTCCCTCACTGAAGTCCTGGTTGTAAGTTGGCGATTGGGGTTTGAGCCCCCCAAAGCTCACTCCCTGTCCTACAACATTTGGTCTTTCCGGTTTGGCGGGGAACGACCTCAATTCTGGATCTCAGGGTGCAGTGGCCATGATCTCTTATCATCTCAACCCTTCTCGTTTCTCATTTCTCATTTCTCACCTCTTGTTTCTCATTTCTCATTTCTCACCACCATTCCTTACCAATCCAGTGCCTATGACGATCACCCTGGCGACTTCCACAACCCCATCCACAAGTATTGAACTCTCATCTCCTCGTCCGCTTCCTCTACAGTTTATCCAACCAACGATGCCATCCTCAATGTCCTACATCCTCGACAACATTTGCAAGTGGATGAGCTTCCCCCTCTTCACCACAAGTCAGGCGATGGCTTCCTCCTTTGCATCGCAGGCAGTCACCTCTGGCAACCTCGTAAATCCCATCTCCTCGTCAGCTTCCGCTACAGTTTATCCAACCAACGATGCCATCCTCAATGTTCTACACGCTCGTTTCCATTCAGACTTGCCGTACACAAGCATATCGACCTCCACTCTCGTCGTAGTCAACCCCTACAAGTCGCTGGCAAACATAAATGAAGTTTCTGTCAAGGAATATGAAGAAAAGTGTTACAAGGACACCAGCATGCCTTTGCAGAATGGTCCCGCTCCTTTGCAACCTCACCTTTACGAATTTGCGGTCCATATTTGCCTGCTCATGCGAAGGGGGGATCAGTCACAGTCTGTAATATTCAGGTGAGTCCGTAATGTTCAAGTTATCGTGTTTCTTTCTGATTGACGTATTCAACAGAGGAATTACCGGCTCGGGCAAGAGCTTTAGTAGCAGTTTACTGGTTAATCAGTTCCTGCGGCTCTCGACGCACTCGAAGCAGGAAGCAAAACTCGCAGAACAGATCAAAGCCCTTGGCTCTGTCCTCGACGCATTTGGAAACGCAAAAACTGTCATGAATGCTAACGCTTCACGCCATGGCAGGTATCTTGAACTCCACTTCAATGATCGCAGTCGCATCTCTTCAGCCAAAATCCTTACTTACAGCCTCGACAAGACCCGCCTTACTCGGCTGTCACACGAAGAACGAACCTATCACGTGTTTTACCAACTCCTCGCTGGCGCTTCTCCTCAGGAGCGAGATCATTGGGGTCTCGAGGATCCTTCGGATTATGCCCTACTTGCTTCCAGTGGATGTTATCGTCTGCCTTCAGGCTCCTTCAGTGACAACTCCATTGCTTTCGGCGAACTTCAAGCGTCTTTGAAGTTGCTTGGATTCAAACCAAAGTTCCAGCTACTGGTCGCCATTCTCCTACTTGGAAACTTGCAGTTCGGTGAAGCAGACACTGAAGACGTCTCTGCATACATTCACAATATTCAAACACTGGATCAAGCAGCGAGAATGCCACCCGGAGTCACTTTGGAAGATCTTAGTCAAACATTAACATCGCATGAACCACTGGACCGTTTCATGCATCTGGTTGGTCACCAAACTCTTTCGATAAGTGACGCCCCAATCTACAGCCATGGTGGATGACCTGTGTTCACAGGATGGGACGACGACAGTGACATTACCGGTCAGCATAGCAATGGGAAAACCGCTGTAGATACACTCTCAGACATGATTTGACTAGTATTTCCCGGTTTAGCGTATCCTTGACTCGTTATAGAGCCTTTAGAATTAATACTCAAAAATATATATCAAATTATGTACATACAAAAAGCGCAATACACCATCTGCTGAAATATGTAGAACAACTTGAAGAACAACATTTTTTGCGTGATAAGCACTATTAGTAGTGAGCCAAATTGTCGTGGCCCTCGCCGCCAGGTTATGACACCTATGGGTCTCGGGAAGAGTCTACGACGTTCAACATCTGAGGTACTATGCATATCTCAGGCTACACATAACTACATGTATCTACGTGTTTTATGGTGTTCAGCAGATCCGGGTCTCTGGGGTTATGAGGTGTTACGTATCCTATGCTTACTATGGCCAGCTGAACCGTTTTGCTGATGTATCACATATTCATGTGCCCTTGTAGAGTGGTTTGTTCGCGTTGGAGATGAGCCAGATGAGGACACTGGATTGTGGATGGTCCAGCCGGAAGTCGACGCATCTGGCGAACATGTAGTCTCAGTCATCCACACTGACACCATTTTGCGTGGCGCCCATCTCCTGCCTGTCTTCATCAGGAAAAGTACACATTCCTTTTGCGTCTTTAATGTCTTATATGTCTTATAATCTATTCCAGCACTTTTCTTAATTTTATTTCTCAACAACTATCTATTATTTCTCTTTAATACTTTGTAGACTAGTTTAAAGCAATGTAATATAATCAATAAAAGAAATTCAGATTATTTGTGGAGCTATCTGACTCACAGTTCTTTGGCTGTAAAGGCACCTAGCTTAAATTTGTCTTTGCATTGTGTGAAAGCTGTAATAAGACAAAATAAGACAAAATAAGCCCAAATAAGAACAAAATAAGAGATGTGCCCATTTCCTGATGAACTTTGGGGAGCAGCATATCCCAACTGACTTTCACTATTCACTCACTCTTGATAGCTTTCGCGCGTTCTATGTAAATAAATACATAGACCATCACGCATTTGAGATAATATTTTTATTTTTATGCTCTTCATATCGGCTTCTTCGTCTTCTTATTCTTCTTAGTTAGACATGAATATTAGTCCGCAATAAGAAACATTGTTAGTCCTAAATAAGCTATAAGCATCTAGAAGCCAAAAAAGACAAGTGCTGTTTTGCTGATGCATTTCCTGATGAATACAGTTGTTCTGTTTATGTGACTGGGAGACTAATTACAGTTTAGTAGTCTTTACATCTAGCACAATCAAAACTTCATGTAGCTCCTTAGGACTTTGCATTCAGACACTTATCATCAGGAAAATGTCAAGTTCCTGTGTCGATCAACATCGTCAATATAGCGCGTGTCGCTGCATCGTAGTTCCCCATCAATATCGTGACTTGTCGTCACACCTGTACACAATATCGTGCGATGTCGTATGATAAAGTCCTTGCTTTGCACCTTATGGTAAGATATATTTAGTGTAGTTCAGTTGACACATTTCCCTGTAGTACAATATAGTACTATATATCTCTCAATCTCAACATTGTCAGACATTTCTCTCAGACAAAAATTCAATTCATTTCAATTCTAATCATTCTACATATACAATAGTTTGAGAGAGCAAGTGAGGGGATAAGCACAAGAGCAAGTGAGAGGGCAGGCAGGAGGGTAGGCAAAAGGGCAGGCAAGAGAGTAGACGAGAGGGCAGACAAAAGGGTGGACATGGCAGGTGGGATGGGACAGGCAAGACGGCAGACAAAAGGGCAGGTGAGACGGCAGACATAAGGGCAGGCAGCAGACATGGATGGTGTAGATGATGGAGGAGCCGTGACGAAAAGTTTACGAATATCTGCCTTAGTGAGTTTCAGGCTGCGTGTTGTTGAGGGGGCAGGGGACAAAGAACTCGAAAGAGAGGCTGAAGCTGGATTAGAAATGAGACGTCTTGGTACTTTTGAAGCAACCTGAGAGGAAGACGTCGATGGACTCGGCCGTTCCAAAAACGATAAACCAAAAGAGGGTAAAGCCTCATCTGGAAAGTGTATTTCCTGAAGGTAGGCACCAGCCAAATATATATAGCTATCTGTAGTTACACACTCAGGACTATATAGTCTCCTTAGTCTCTGTAGTCTAGTGAGACGTATTAGTCCATAGTGCATGCCTATAATAGACTAAATAGGTCTGTAAGTGACCTATACAAGTGTAATAGACTACAGATACAACTATCGTACGTGCACAGGAGTCTCCCGAGACATCTATGAGACTTTTAGAGCCACATTGGACCAGAGAAAAATTCGCTTTGACAGCTCCAAGTCGGCTACACCTTCTGACTAGATGACTCAGAGCAGAGAAGACTTCACTTTCGGTCTAAATATCCGACTTTATAACCAGGCCTCACGAAAAAACCCTCTGCTCTGTCTTTCTTGCTGTTATGTCACAGTGGACTTGAGCAAAACTGCCAACAAAGGGCAGCAGATCGCCGCCACTGGGGCACCTTGAAGCACACCCTCCCCCTTTAGCCGTCAACTTGAAGCGTCACAGTCAACCCGGCCTCTGCCAATGCCAGAGTCACTGCCACGTCAGCAAGCATACTAGCCTCTAGGATGCCCCTCCCCTAGTGGTATCAATCCTTTCTGTTCTCAAAAGTGCTCCTGACGTCGTCACCACCAACCGGAAGGACTCGGAGGTCGGACATTAGTAATGTTGTCTTTTGATATAACGTCTTTTGTTTTACATTCACTGATTACCATACTCTAGAATCCATCTACAAAGGCTCTTAGGCTATCTCGACTCACTCTGACACTCACGCATGACTCGGATATGATGGAAGGACTGCACTGATAGAGAAGGGGGTAGTTACAAGGCGTCAAAACTACAGAAGGCGTTGTTCGACAATGCATGGTAAGTGCATTATGACTCTCCGATATCTCAGCTAATGACTCGGACAACTGCTGATAGGTCTTATGCATTCCGTCACCAAGCGACGGATAACTCACTTGTTGGAAGCCTGGGCGACAACGATTTTGCAGCAAATTACTCATACTGAGTCACAACCCAGGCCAACCCAACGCATCGCACTAGTACCCAGGCTCCAAATCTCAAGATACTCAAGTTTTATGTACATGACTTCAACTTTGTGCCAGTGACTTCGCTTTTCCGTGTGGCCCACACCGGCACCACTCATCCCATTCCTTTCATTTATGTCATTTCATAGTTTTACATACTTTGTTGCACGATTGTCGCGGCATAATAGTTCTTTCTTACTACTATAGTTATGCTACATACTCAATATATAAAAGTTAATCGAAAGCGGCGAGAATCGAAAGCTCCCGATCTCGGAGAAGACCTAAACAGCCTAAACAGCCTATATGGACTAGGCAGCTAAGGCACGAAGACGTCGCAGTGACTCGGTTAGCAAACTATACTAGTCTAAATAGTTCTCGGTAGGCACAACGGTTTCATTATATAGGCCTCTATTGGCGTCCTTACGCTTCATTAGTCCACTCTAGTCGTCACTCGGACTATGTCAGACTACATAATAGGGGACGTGACAAATGACCTAACCGGGCTATCTAGACTACTTAGACGTGCATAGTCGTCATGCACTTTCCAGATGCTTGTCATTAACTGGTGAGAAGGCAGGGAAGTCATCAGGAAAACTACACGTCTATTTTAGCCATTCTTTGCATTTTGCGCCATTGTCGGCGCATTTAATTACATTCAACTATTTTAAATCATTTAAGTGATAAATAGCTCAAAAAATGGATGTAAAATACACAGTCACGAAAAAAATGGGAATAAAATACACAGTCGCGAAAAATGGAAATAAAATGCTGAGAAAATGAACA
The DNA here is from genome assembly GCA_003313825.1 of Sarcodon aspratus. Classification (NCBI taxonomy): domain Eukaryota; kingdom Fungi; phylum Basidiomycota; class Agaricomycetes; order Thelephorales; family Thelephoraceae; genus Sarcodon; species Sarcodon aspratus. The sequence continues at coordinate 8,302 of QLOR01000312.1, forward strand.
ATACTCAAAAAGCTGTTTCGAAGGCATGATGATCAATATATTTGTTAACATAAAATGCACGAAAAATATCTAGCGTCCTTGTGAAATGCCAGCTACGGTCAATGAGAGTATCGCCATCGAAAATTGGGAGGAGATGTGCGGCACGGAGTATGGTGTCGATATGGATCACAGAAATGGATCGAAAATTATTTTCGTCATATTCTGGTTCAACAATCCACATCCCTGTGTCTGGATCTGGCCCGTCGCCGAAGGTCTTGTACCAGTGCACAAGTGCGCATGGATATAGAATAGTGTCGGCTTGGAAGGAAAAGAAAAGTAAAACACAGGCGACGAGCAAGCCCTGCATACCACAGGTATCCTCAGAGTCGCCGAGTGTGTTTGCGACGTATATGCAATCACGCCGTGGAGCTGAAACAGAACCTTTTTTCCAAAGAGGATTAGAACGGATCAATTCGGTATGCATTCCACCAATCCCTGATAGATCGCTAGGTGCACAAAATGTCGCCCTAGCTAGATGGAAGACAGAGATTGACGAGACGCCCCAAAGCTCTGGACAGTCGTCAAGTACTGGCTCAGAACCGAGGTCGTCTGGGTTGAGCTGAATGTAAAGGAATTGGCGAACCAAATCGGCCAGATTCCTTTGTCCAATATGTTCACCAAGGCGAATGAAGTCAGTTGTTGGATAACCGCGAGCTATACAGGATGTATTGAGTGATGTTACATGCGACTTGAACATTTTATAACGCACCTTTCCATCGGCTGAGAACGACCTCGTTATAGATTGTTGGGCTGTCAACTGGGCCACATTCCCGGTACGCGTTGTACGTGTCCTTATCAAGCTTGAGTCTGTTGTTATCGCTTTCTTCATTGTCATTGTCGCTGTCATTGTCATTGTCGTTTTCGTTTTCATTGTCGTTTTCGTTGTCGTCACTGTTGCTTTCGTTGTTGTTGTCGTCATTGTTGCTTTCGTTGTTGTTGTTGTGATCTCCGTCTTCATTAGCTCGTGCCTCGATTCCTCTTGATGTGGCCACAAGACAAGATCTAGCAAACATACCACACTCCCGAAAATCAATATGGGCCGAAGAAAGTTTGTCCAGTCTTTCATTGGTAAGGAGCATCTGCTTGATGGGTTCATAGCAATTAGAACATCGCCAAGGTTTCTTTACGGCCTCGATATGTTTTGATTCTGTGATTGATGAACAGAGTCCATTCAGCGCTCCAAAGTTCCGGATATGAATGTTGTAGTGAAGAATTGAATGTTGCCGCGGAAGTGAGAACCCTTCGGTTGTCATAGGTCGAACGCCAGTCTCTTGGAAGATTACGCGGTGCTTGTGGAAACGTTCAATGGCATCATCAATTTCATTCAGCGTATCTTCTGTTATGACATTCCGCCGGACCAGGTAGCAGAAGTCCAAGAAAGCGTTGAAAGTCTGAATCATTTGTGTTGGTACAAATCCTTCAATGGCATTGATAAAGACCTGAAAAACAATCAGATCGTGTAGTTAAGATAGTAGAAATAATAGATCTCACCTTCATAAGAGCCTTTGAGTCATCGCCAGTCCACTGTTCAAAGTTTCTTCCTTCCTTGAAGCGTCGTAAACCAGGGAAGTGCGGTGACAGAGCGATTCTAATATCAATATTTGAGTCAAAGCTTCTGAATCAACCCGACGGTCAATTTCATCCATAATCACCTTGCCCATTGTCTCTCCATGCTCCCTAATAAGATACTCCTCGACCCACGTAACGAGGTGGTCTTTAAATATCCCTTTGATGATTTGGTGGAGGATGTCTGGCGAAATGAGTTCATAGATATCAGCACGGGGAAACCCGTCAGTAAATGGCTAGAGTCAAAAACTATTAGAATTATTGTATCTGATAGAATGTTATTAGAACTCACCGTCACATCACTAATAATCCCATATTCATCCCATAGCTCTTTATGTGTCAGCGCTTGGATGGCAGCAGCTGTGTGCTCACAGAAACGCAGCATACTCCCACGTTGAGATAAGTTTTCAGGAGGGGCGGTACATCTGTTGGTAGTTAGTTTAGACATGCGGAAATCGAAGTAGTATAACATACCGTACACACCATCCTTGAACAATGGCTGCAAGTAAAACTTGTTCAGGATAATCGGCGACGTATGGTCCAAGTCCATAAATTACTTGACGAAAATGTCGATCAGGACATTTGACAATATCCGGCACAGTCATGAATGGCTTTACGGTGTCGAGAATTACTGTAAGTGACTGATGAAAGAGCTGTTGCCGGAACCAACGGAATGAAAGACTGTTGATTTCTTTGTGTGTGCCTGACAATTTTACTTAGCAAAAAAAAATTGTATTACAAAGGCAGGAACTTACCTTTTGGTATCGCAAAAAAACCAATAACGACTAGGGCGTTCCGATGTGCACGTCGAGCAACGTTGGAGACATTCCCGATGGACAAATATAGCGGGTAAAATTTGTTATTACCCGTCGCTATCGAGACTCTCGTCTTGTCGCTACCAAGTATAATTGGCACGAACATGGAGCCCTCAAGCGTCGGGTCATCAGAAATTATCTTGTCCTGGAGAATTCTTAGCAAATATATATTTAAATATATTCAATAAATTGCTTACTGCTTGTTTCCAACACCAATCTCCAGACATAAAATCACTCCATTGCTGCTTTCCATCACCAAACTCCCGGAAGGGAGCATAGTCAATCTCATCTTTGAAATCCGGGTTTGAGAGG
>QLOR01000317.1:0-27690 GCA_003313825.1 Sarcodon aspratus
ATCTGACAGCTTTGTGGTTTGTGACGTCTTAGGTTAAAATCACGCGCAAAGGACCCTGCTGTATGCGCGAGTGCTTGTACTTTGGTACAAATTTATCAGATTATGTGCAAGTTAGGGGGGTTGGATTATCACTGAGAAAAGGCAAGAAATGAAGGAAGATTCTTACACTATTCGGTCCAAACATCCGATATTGGATGGGCTGTTTTCTAACGACCAGGAACGAGTCAACTGGTATAGTATCTGGAGGCTGCTTGAAGTCCACGTGATTATGCATCAGCAAAAGGGCACATGGCTTATTCGGCTAACTAAGCCTGAGAAGCCATAAAAAAGTTGTATTAGTCATAGAAGCCAATTAGATAAGCATCAAAAAGCCAGAAAAGACAAGTGCCGTTTTGCTGATGTGGGCATAGAGATGAATCTGGTTTAGTGTCGATTCGGAGGTGGTAGTAAGTCTGAGAATAAAATAAGATATGTGCTCGTCTCTATGGGTTATGAGATAGATAGCCTTGAAGAATATATGTAATGCTGACCGTGCTCAAGAAAGATACTGATGGTGCTCAGGCTCACGGTGGGAGGGCGCCGAGTCAACTTGAATAGGTTGACTAACGCCGAGGAAGACGCGGAAAACACTGGCGTAGTAGAGGATGCCGCCCATCCAACGTCTCTTCGGTCTTGTACAGATCCAAGTTTTGGAGAACGGGTCCCATGAAAGTTCCCGGACTCCCACCGTCGTTGTTCACGTCGAATGTGCAGTAAGACTTCGCTTACGACGAATTTCTATAATGTTCGCTGGTGATTTTGAACAGCCAACTATTCTACCTGTTGGTGTAGTCGTTGTAGCGTTCGGACAGCGTTCTTACAGAATGTTAAATCATCCCACGCAACCCTCGCCGAGGCCACTTTCGGGAAGGAGCGGGCAGCAAGAACAAACTACTTCAATCGTAAGTACTTCGGTAACTTGTCATATTGACGCTCTGTCCTGAATGTGGGTCTAGTCTGAGGTTGCGTCCCTCACTTGAACGCCGGAATGACTCAATGCTCGCAAACGATATAAGGGGCGCTGTATTGACAGCAATCCGTGCTCACACAGTCAGCTATACCAGGACGAAAGCTGAAGATGTCCACATCCACAGTTACAATCGGAAATGTACGAGTTGGAAAGGTTGCTGTACGTACAACCACCCATCTTCACGTCTTTTGATGATGACTGACCTACATAGCATGGACTCATGATGATGACAAAAACCAAGATAGAAGGTGAAAAAGTCGTTCCTGTTCAAACCAGCTCCTCATGGGCTTTGACCGGTTACTAGTACCTCGCGAGCAAGCTTTCGAGGCGATAAAGGCCGGTATTGACACTCTTCCACCGGGGGTCAAGATGTTCCTCAATAGTGGTTCGTAGCCCTTGATTTTGAATTGTATTTCGAACATACTCAGACAAGATTCTCATTGGCAGGAGAATTTTACGACATGAATAACTCGGTTGCGAATCTAGATCTACTAGCAGATTTTTACGAAAAATATCCCAACTATGCAGACAGAACATTTTTATCTGTCAAGGTACTGTGGTCATGTTATATCTGCTACTTGGAGCCTAACGCGAGCATTCAGGGTGGACTCGTCGAAAATGGCATGGCACCAGACTCTTCGTGAGTAATAATCCTCGTCATTTAACCTCAGCGTAATTCTCAATTATCCATAGACCCCAGAATCTGAGACGAAGTGTAGATCGTATCAACAAACACCTTCGAGGTTTGAAGAAACTTGACCTCTTCGAAGCTGCGCGAGTAGATCCAAAGGTTCCCATAGAAGATGCGATTGCAACTCTGGCACAACTCATCAAGGAGGAAAAATTTGATTATATTGGCTTGTCAGAAGCCAGTGCTGCCACTCTCAAGAGGGCCAACGCTGTACATCTATTCATAAAAGTCGACTCAATTTCATGCTGAAAATGATAAGAAGGTCCATCCAATCGCTGCAATTGAGATCGAAGTTAGCCCATGGTCATACGAGGACGAGACTAAGGCAGGTGAGTAGATCTCAACCACGTAACAACCTCCTGTTTCTCATATTTTGCAGTCATTTCCACTTCGAAGGAACTTGGCGTGGTTGTAGTGGCTTATGCGTCGGCATACTTGTCTCTTTTCTTCTTTCGTCCGCTGAAGCTTTTCTTACAGCCCTCTTGGACGAGGCTTTCTAACTGGCCAAATTAAATCACGTTCAGACCTTCCCGAAGGAGATATACGCCGTAACCTTATCCGTTTTTCGGAAGAAGTAAATGTTTCATTTTGCTTGGATAGCTGCTGACAATGCTTTCATCTTTCTTAATTTCAGAATATCAAACATAATGTCAAGATCGCCGAAGATCTGAAGGAAATCGCGACTAAGAAAGGAATATCGACAGCTCAACTATGTCTAGCATGGGTCGGTGCCCTGGGTATGTGTACTCTCCATACACGATGCACTCTGTCTGACGCTTCATCTCTCCATGGCCAGACGATCACATAATGTCCATTCCGGGTTCTTCGTGAGATTTTTCTACTAGCGTTCATACAAAGAACCTCATTTTTCCGCAGGCATAAATCACGCACATTGGAGAATTTGGCTGCTGCCCAGGTTAAGCTGGCGCCTGAAGAATTGGAAACTATAAATAAGATTATCAACAGTCATGGTGTTCACGGTAATCGATACTATGGCGAGAACGTCAACGCTCTTACTTGGGGGTAGATTTTTCTTCACCGTTAAGCTTGAGTTTCGCGCATTTGTTTAACCGAAGTGTCGCATATTTGTTGATAGTTGTGTTCACGCTGGATCTTTCAGTCCAATAATCACTTCCCAACAACAGCCTGAGCATTTCGCACAATCTGCATCAACAAGGGTTTTTCATTGGCAGGTTCAACCAGACTGTCTATAAGAGAAAACGCAGAGGGTTTCTATATAGCCGAAAGTTATAAGCCCTTGGCTGTCCCAGTTATCCGAAGTCTATCCAATTATTTCAGCCAAATGAGGACTTGAACTTGAAGGTTAACGTTGCATACTCTACCGTGCCAACAGCCGCAATATAACTTGATGCGATTTAGAATTCGGCCACGTGGCACATTAAACTTCTTACTATTTTACTAGTACTTGCTCTCATTTTCGTAAGGTCTAAGCTCATGGCGAATCTTATCAATGAAGTGCGGCGAAGTGCACGTTTGGCCGTTCAAGTCCCTACGCTTGAAGCAGTTACAACCGCAATCTCCACTACAATGTCTCCAGATCCTAAGAGACCGAAGAAGAAGCCGAAACTTCAGGTTCAGTGCAACTCAGGTTAGTATGAGCTTTACCGACACATTATATTTGGGCAGATTGACAAAAACAACAAGAAGAACCACATCCTTCCAGCTCTGGATCTCAAGTGTACGCGAAATCGTCAAAGCGAACTAAACGCTCTCTAAACCCTGAAGACTATCCTGCTCGAGTTGCGAACTCATGGAAGATCGGTGCTCACGTGTCTGCAGCTGGAGGTGTTGAGAACTCCGTATTGAACGCAGCCTCTGTTGGGTGAATGGGTTTTCGAGGGTCTTTTCATGAAACTGAACAAGTTCTTCCAGGGCAAATGCTTTTGCTTTGTTCCTGAAATCACAGCGGAAGTGGGAATCTGCGTCTCTGACGGATGACTCTATCTCGGCTTTCAAATCAAGACTGCAATCATTTGGATATCTGCCGTCACATGTCCTACCTCACGGAAGTTATTTGATTAACCTCGGTAACCCAGACAAGTACGCCAAGCCACCGCACACGTCGATAAAACTGTACTTATCCTTCTACCAGGGACAAACGCGAAAAATCATATGAATGTTTTCTGGACGACTTGCGAAGATGCGAACAGCTAGGCATACCACTATACAACTTTCAGTATGTCCATTTCCACCTCTACAAACTAACTATCTGATTTTATTTGCAAAAACCAAAAGCCCTGGCTCTACTGTAGGCGCCGCTCCATTAGAAACGTCAATCTCTCTGATAGCCGAGTGTCTCAATCGCGCGCATAAAGCGACGAAATTTGTTGTAACGGTGGTCGAGAATATGGTCAGTAGTATTCTGACGTCCTATCCACGATATATCAACAAAGATATATTCAGGCTGGATCGGGTAACGTCATTGGATCGTCGTTCGAAGATTTGGCTAGTATTATACGCAAGGTGGAGGATAAAACCAGAGTAGGTGTCTGCTTAGACACATGTACGTGTTTTATATCGATTTTTAGTATCCTAGTTATTCTTACAAATTGTTCTACAGGTCACTTGTTCGCAGCTGTCAGTCTTAACAAAAGTCTGGAACTATTCTCAAACTTGACAAAGGATTTATAGGGATATGACATACGATCTCAGGAGGGCTGGAAGTAAGTCTGTAATATTATACCACGGTTTCGCGTTTGATTTATATCGCGTGTCTTGTAGCGCAACGAGTAAGCCAAAAGATTTCCTCTTCTGTCTGACTTGGACACATACAACTTATCGTAACAGTGGAAGATTTCGAATCTCGAGTTGGATTGTCATTTCTAAAAGGAATGCATATCAATGATTCAAAAACCGAGCTAGCTTCGAAGAAAGACAGACATGAAAATATTGGACTGTATGACATCTTGCCCCATTTAACTAGGTTGATTAAATCTAACAGCCACAAGCGGCCACCTAGGTCTATCGACATTCCGCCTTATCTTAACAGATCCTCGAACCCAGAACATTCCACTGATACTGGAGACCCCATCCTTCGAAGCAGACGAGGTCTGGGGGAAGGAAATCGACGTTCTAAACCGACTTTCGCATGCAGAAGGAGACGACGGCTTGGATTATTCAGACATCAAGAAGGTCGTTGCTTGTCACAGCTCAAAGGACTCAAAGAAGACATCACGCTCAATCAAGGCCAGACAACGCAAGAAGAGAACTCGTGAAGACGACGAGGATCAGTCATCCGAATAAGTTTTGTTAGGGTGTAATCAAGGATCGGCGTTTGCGTAAGTCAACACAGTTGCAAAACGGCTTTTGTAGCTCACCGCGCCCCATTCACTTCGAAAACATCAAGATGACTCTTTATCCAAACTACAGTTGTATTTTTTTATTAAAGAGATGTTGGTGATGTTTTTTGTTGCCAGAGGCAATTTTGGGCTGAGGGTGATATCAAATTCAGGCTCCATCTCGGTCGTGAACGCGAAGCGAGTCGCTACTATGGTGTCACGAGGTATTGAAAATGAACCTAGTAGTTGAAAATGAATTTCATGATTTCAAGTTGAACTTGAAGCTTTTCCGCATCGGAAATCTACGGGATTCAATGAGATAGGTCTCTAATATGTACAGCTCATTTAGCTAAGGTGTAATATGATAGGAATACATTGCGAATTGATGACCGGGATGAGGTATCCTCGATTTCTACAGAAAACTGACTTGATGTTGAAGGTTGAAGCTTCAACGTTCAACCTTCAACGTTCAACCTTCAACATCATCTTTGCCTCCTTCAGTTCCACGTGCTTCACTCTCAGAGCCCGCCACTCCACTCCGAGCCTCTTTCCCCACGATCCTCATCTGAATCTAAGCCGGTCGGGGAACTTCAACCCAAGTTGCGGAAGAAAATGTACTCTATCAAACGGGAAACTAGATGGTGGACAACGAAATAGCTGAAAGAGTGGGGGATACGAAGTCAGCGAGCGACTGGAGAAGTCAGGTAAATCCAACCGTGGGGCTCGTGGATGCGATGAGAGGGAACGACTTTTCTCGGTACGGTCCTCTTGAGCGCGACAGAGTACTAGCTCTTGAAGGACTCAGATGAACGTTGTCTATAGAGAAGTGAAGATTCAACGGGCGGCAAATGACACTTCAAAAGATAGATATGACCTTGAGAATCTTCTAAGAAGGACTTGGTCTTTCCTGCTCCGTTCATTATTTTATCGGCAAAGGAGGTGGCTCTCGAGAGTGGGTTTCTCTTCGGAGAGGACCATTTAAAGCTCGACCCTGAACTACCATCGATGCTGTTGTCTTCACGAGGAGTAGATGGCAATGGGGATGGTACTCGCGCAGACTCCTCTGATGACAGTTCCAACGATGTGCTTGGCCTTGAATAAGTACTCGATGCAAGTGAACGCAAGGTGCTAGAGCTTGCACCCGCTAATGATTTAATTCTATTCGACAGTTTACGAGATCGACATCACCGACCCCCCGCACTGTTGGAACCGGGTACGGGATTGAACGACTTGAACGCGTAGGGTTTGTCTGCTCGGAGGATGCATCATCTCGGATGAGTTCTGGAACAGGAGAGGACGAAGACCGGGTTGTCAGCGTAGGGCGTGTGAAGAATGGTACCGAATAATCGGGATCAGGGTAATCCTCGACGCTCGTTAGAAGACCCACCCGTAAACAACTGTCTTTCCAGTAGAACAGCTTCTGCAACGAGTAGTGCCAGTTCACCCGGTGCCAGGAGAAGAGGGAGGCAGTGCTTCTTGGCGGGCGATAGTTCTCACACGGGAAGGAATTGCAGGGGCGGCCGTGATATGCGCAACAGAAACGGCATTCGGCACATCAAAAGTTTTCTTCGGCGATGGTTCGTCCATTTTTCTGTGTACAACTGCAGTAAAGGATTTACGCCCGGACTTCGGCGTAAGATGAAAACCTGGTCCCGAATTGGGAATCTTTTTGACGCCTTCCATTCGGTACCGGAGGATTTGCCTTCTCTCCGCACATGCTTCATCGGCCACTCTTTCTAATACTACTACTTGGTCATCATCTCAGACCATTTGTAATTCATAGTGGAGTCATTTTGTCTCCCGTATTGCTTGTGTCGGACTCGGATTTTTAGACTCTGGAAGGATAAATTTGTTATTGTTTTCGTATCAGCATCAAAACTGTTTAAGCTAGGGCCAACGCGTTATTGACATTTGTTTACTGACGACGTCACTTTACAATGGGCAGGTCTCATCACCCCTAACGTTACACCCCTCAGTTTGAACTTATTATTTTGTAAACCTATGGGTTCTTGGACACCAACTCCCCTCTTGCTCGATGGGCCTCCATTTCCATACCCTGATGTTCCCATCTCAACCGTATCCCATACTGAGGCCTTCAACACAGGAATTGATACAAGGGATGGAATGGCATGCATTGTCTGCGGTTGTGACACTGACGGCGGCTTAGAATACTGTCATATCGTGCCAAAGGTCGAAGATCACAGAGTTCGTTTATACATTTATTCGATCTACCTAACCACGCTAACGCAATTACACTCAGTGGGACTTCCTGAAATCCAAGGCCCTCATCCCTTTGGCATCCAAGACTGTTGTCCACGAACCTAGAAACGGTGTTTCAATGTGTATGAATCATCATGACGATTTTTGTGAACATCGTTTCTTTATTCGCTGGGAACCGATGGTACGTTTCTATCTACATCATCTTGTACTCTGGTGGTTAGAACACCTATCGCTCAGTCCCGACGTTTCGTCTTCATTAATCACTCCCGCCTAACCTTCAACGAACTTTACCATGGTCGTGCAGTTAGATTATTTTCCAGCGACGAACGGACACCATTTTATCGACCAAGAGATGCGTGTCCGGGGTCGATACCCATACATTCCAGACTACGCTGATCGCTCGATCAGCGTTCCTCCCAAATGGCAGCATTGGATTACTGATGCACCGGACAACGGGAATGGTGGAGTTGGCGAGAGCAGCGGGGACGGTGGTGATGGAGAATATGACATGGAGGACGATGAACAGGAGGAGGGTGAGGGAGACGAGGAAGACGAGCGAGAGTGCGCTGCTGATGATCTCTCTGCACCCGTCGTCCTAACGCGCTCCAGGCGATCTGACGCACAGGACGGTCACGACAACTCTGCAGAAAATAGTTTTCAAGTGAACACACACCAATCAGTCTCCCGCACCCCCCAGCTTGTGCAACACCGTATGATTTCAAATAGGGCTGCCACCCACAACCGTGACCGACCCAAAAAGAAAAATCAGACCACCGTTGTCTTCAAGAACCCGATGACGAACCCTTCTGAACTGGAGGGAATAATGCGTTTTGCTCGCCAACAGCCAAGTTGGAGGGCAGCTGTGATCGAAGGCGAATCATGGGACGGTACTACAGATGAGAATATTGCAAAGTACCTGCGAGTACTGCCACCATCCGAATCACCCGATGCACTCTGATCAAGCTGCTAATTTTTTTTTGCCCTTGAAGTTGTCTCAGCCATCCCGTTTTGTAGATTTACAGTGTAAGAAGCAGTGAAGCACTGTGGCCGCGCCTCTCAGTAACAAATATCTCGCTAGTACATAATTTCAATGGTATGCTGATGTCCGCTTATATGGACACGGTATTCTAGACATGACGGACAACGACTATTATATGGAAGCCAGCGGCGCAGATTCGTACTGAGACAGAGAATTGAAAGCCAGAACCAGGACTACTCTGGGATCTAAAAGAGGTCGTGGATAGGCATACATACATTACACAAATAACAGGAAACCTTTATCTCAATATCCGACAGCTAGAATAACGACAAGGATAATAGTTAATGGAAGACCTTCTGCCAAACAATGATGACAATGACTAAAACGAGGACTATGATAATGGCAGCCGTGACAACGCGCTGTTGGTACATCCTATTGATCATATGAAACTGAGTTCAAGAATTGGTGCAAGATGGAGAGCACGCGGACAGTTAACTCACCGTCTGATCATTTTCTTCAAAGTCCCCGACGCTCGATCAATGGAAGTATCCGCCGTATGTAGCTGAAGTAATGGCAAATGAGTTAAATAGAATGGTTCACAGCAGAAACCGCTAGACAGACCATATCCCTTGAATTCTCTATCTGCTCCCTTTGCCTCCTTAAATTTGTCAGAATGTCAGCACCTTGTTCCTCCGTCTCCAGTGCGATACGTTGGCTATCTTGAAGCCTCTTCGATCCATCTTCAAGCAGGACGGTACCCGAGAGGAGCCTACTCCGGTCGCTGGAACCATAAGGATCGTCTGAGGTTGAGGGGCCGATGGGTCTACCACCTGCACCACCGAGCAAATCAGAGCGGCTGAGTTGAGCGTGGAGGTCCTTGGATAGCTTCTTGTATCGCAACAATTCGGATTTTGCGGACCTGACTCGGGATTGGTAATGAGACTTGATGGATTGGGGCATCCCTTGTATCTCAATGTCCATTTGTGAGACCTGGGGTTTGAAAGGTATTATAGTTGCGCTTCATGAGTGCTCTGAGGGGGAAGTGGCACGCACCATTTCATCCGCTTCGTCCAGTTCCATTTCCACTCTCCTCAGAGCGGTCTTGCGTTGCTCTACAGTTCACAATAAGGAAAATAGTGTCGTTTAGACGTACGCTTGAACCCAGACGTGTCAAGCAGACTTGCCTGCACCCTCTTGGTCTTTAGCATCTCCTTCAAGCTTCTCTTTGATGCTAGAGACGATTTGTTGGAAGTCCTGTTCATAGGAATCGAACAGAGATGTAGGTGAGGTATCCATTGTGTTAGTCGTCGGCAACGTCGTCAACGACTGCGCCGAGAAGCAGGAATGACCACGTGGTTATTGTACCTCGATTTTGGCGATCTTATCAAATCTCCGATTGAACTTCAATTTGGCACAGAACCTATACTCATGTCTCAGACGCTCCCAAAACTACAAACAAGACTGCAATCCGCATCTGCAGAGTATCAAAAGCTGCAGACAGATTTATCAATTGCTGTCGATGCGAGGCAAAAACTAGACGCTCAACTCTCTGAGAACGAGTTGGTGAAAAAGGTGGCCGACGGAAGTGCGCTATTCCCTGGGTGGATATGACTGAATGAAGCTTCCTGTGTAGGAGTTTGCCCAGTTGACGGTTTCCAATGAGGTGTATAAGCTAGTGGGACCCGTACTTGTAAAGCAAGACCAATCCGAAGCGAAAGCCAACGTCAACAACCGACTGGAGCTCATCAGAAGCCAGATGTAGGCTCGTTTATTAGTTGAACATTCTCGTTTGCCTGATATTGGTATAGCCAAGATGTAGAGGGACAGATCAAAGATATCGGCGCTAAACTTGAGAGTAAAAAGAGCGAGGTGAGTCTGACGTTGCCTCCATATTCTAATATTTATGTTCCGTCGCAGTTAGAAGTGATCCAGACATCCATTCGCCAGCAGCATCAACCTGAACCTTCAGCATTGCCATAGTACAAACCAAAGACGTCTTAAATATTGAAGTGGTTATCTATATTGATCGACTCGGAATACTCTTTCACGTCTTGTAATCGTCTCGCTCCTGCTGTCCACTAGTCACGACAAGGGCCACATCCGCACAGAGCATGCGCACCAGAGGACTGTGAATATCTAGCAAGTTAATAAATGGAAGATGGTGAAGAAGGTTGGATTTCTTCAAAGCGAATCACGTTATTATTCTCTGTCCCATAAATGCCAAGATGTCGCGAAGCTTAGTGAATATATCTAGGAAGAAGTGATTCCCTGCAATCAAGAATCGTCCTCGGGAATACGAGTTCACACGCTCAGACAAGGGCATCTGCAATGTGGACCTTCGCCACAAAGGAGAATTGACTTGCAGCATTAGATGGTCAAAAATTGTGGTCCAACGACAACATACTCAGCCTCTCAGAATCACGTGCACAGGAGCCAACCACATCCAGAAATTCAGACAGAGCTGCTCCTGTTCATAACACCGCAGTCAGGGGTTTTTCTTTTTTACTCCACAATGGCGAGAGGCAGAGACCCAGTTCTCCAACTACACGACAAATACTTCGGAACCTATTGGAAGGGGATGGATAGCGATGACCGGATATGGAGATTGAAACTCATCCGCAGACGTCCCGACGAAGACCTGTTCTTGCAAGGACCTAAGGACATTGCTTTTTACATACTGGAATATCAAGAGGAGCTTGACAAAGTTGAAGACAGGTTGGAGGAATTGACCGGAATTCCCCCGTTCCCCATTTCAGTCCACCCAGACGACTACTCCGCTGACTTTGACGACGACGATTGGGAAGAGAAGCAGTACGATGAGATAGTCGAAGCGGTGCGCAAGCATTATAGCATATGGATTAGGGAAACGCTGGATGCTCTAGACACTCGGTCGCCTTTCAAAAAACTTCCACTCGAGTTACAGGGCATAATCTTGGAATTCGCGGTCGAGGATGTCGAAGATTGGGAATTTCCAGGGTCAGGAACAGAGTCAGAAACAGAATCGGAGATGGTCCTATCAATTGAAGTAAGGCGCATGTCTTTCGTCGAGTTGTGCGAACCAAGCGCGAAGGATCGCGTTTGGAATCTTGTCAGGCTAGCTGTTCTTCTTTTCAAGAGGTGGAAACAATTGAGGAGTGCGTTGGTGGCCAGGTATGAGGTAAATGAGGATACTGAGAAGGAGTGGAAGCTGATTCAAACGGCCTGCGAGCCGTTATACTGATGGAGCGCTTAGTGTCATCGACTGCAGATAGCCATGTAGATAGAAAACAATGTAGTTATTGATTATAGTCATCTAGCCAATCTTTACAGTCTGAAGACAGAGGACTCAGTAAAGAGACGTTGAAATAAATTAAAGATGTGCGATGTGCATTACCTTGGCATACAGCGAGTCGACCACTTTACCTACCTTTTCTAACGTTTCAATCGCCGCCCCGTAGGAGTTCTGGGGCCAGGTCACCGATCAATTCAGAATTAATATAGACAAACTTACATCTGCTCCAGCTTCATCGTATACTAGTAAGCATCCGCGACCCTGGTCCAAAACACCGTGGAAAACTTTATCCAGGATCATCTGGGATAACCTGGAAAGCATTTCGAGATTTAGAACGTATATAATACGATTCGAAAAAACCTACTTCGCCTCAACAGACTGCCTTCCTTGTCCGACCTGTTGAGCCACATAATCAATCTCAACGACAGAGTACGGCTCCACAATCCGTAATAGATTCTGCTCCAAAAGAGTATCATACAAAGCAGCCAGATGTGACCTGATCGTGGGATCCGATGACAGCTCTGCACAACACTGAAGCTCAGTATGGGGACAAAGATATAAAACAAAGAAACGAACCATCCTGATAATCTCTTAACGCCTTTTCAAATTCTGCTAAGTTTCTGTTTTGATGTGCTCGGGCAACCGCACGCATGCTTTCAACTTCTCGTAGTTGCGCAAACTTGAGAGCCAGTTTGATTGATAAAAGGGCCGTGACATCTTCGGGCTGTAATGAAGAATGATGAGATGCATGGTGGTAGCGGGAAAAACGTAGTACCAGATTTAGCATGACCTTGCATAAAAGCATGTATTTTAGTGCTCCAAGTGCCGAGGGGTCGTCCTGTGAACTTAGATTTTCGAAGGTTTCAAAAAAGTATGAATATGCCGTAGTATAGTCTTTATCCTCTGCATGCAGAATGCCGGATTGAAGATCGAGGGCGGCCTGAAGGTGTGGGGGGCAATATATTGAGTTTGCCGCTGTCCTTGCAGACGTCAACGCCGCTTTAGACTTTGGAAGATTGCCAATGCCGCGATAGACGCGGGATTCGAGGAGGTGGACTTCAGTTAGTATCATTTTGTCGTCCAGGCGCCGTAACTCTGCGAGAAGGGTGTCGATTAAAGTGAGCGCGGGCTTGAATTGAGTAGTCTCGAGCTGTCTATAGAAAGGAGTTCGAATCCCGTAGGTGTTAATGGAAAGGATGGCGCACAAGTTGATTAAACGCGTTTCTAAACTGTGCTTCAAGAAGATGCGTTTTTCACGCTTGGCCCAATCTATGTTGTCCTGCAGCACCTTGATTTGAGTAGATTTGCTATCGGCGATCGCAGAAAAGTAATCCAACAGTGTTCGAACTGGAAACGAGTGTAATTCAATAATGTAAAATTAAGGTATGGAGATACGACTGACTCAGTTTGGCGGTCTTTGCTTTTGCTGTCGATGACATGAAAGATCGGGACATGGTGATTACATCTGCGAGACCTGCAGCATTCCTGGACGATGTCTGTTGGAGCGGGAGAGGGATAGTTTGTGGTGGAATCAACATACTTTTGATCTCTGTACAGCTCTGCTAATTTAACCAGAGCAGACTCCTGTTGTTGCAAAGAAACATCTTTGTTCGTGTCATCCGTAGATGTTGATTCTGTTGGCGTATTATCAGAGGGTGTTTCAACAGCCATACGTTATGCGCCTGTCCGAACCTTGGAGAATATCTTTGTATAGTTTCTCCGCCTTTTGCGGATCTGACAATGACAACGATTGCGCCTCTTGGATGAGCTCTTCTGTCGTTGGCATCGTCGCGAATGTCGTGGAAGCAGTGGTTGAGCAAACCGAAAGAAGCTTCAGGTAATGACGCGTCCCTTCTTTTGGACGCGTCAGCGTTCATTTACATCCAAGCACTTACTTGCACATCACTGTTATCGATAGCGAGGTCAGTGCCCTGGTGTATAATAAAAACCTCCCAGACTGACGGTTAGCAGGCAGGCAATATGGCAGAAGAAAATGTTTTACCTATTCCCGACTTGAAACTTCCTCAGCAATACTTCATCTTATCAACGCCAACGCTATCGCATCTGCACGATACTGCGAGGAAGGAGCTACTCGAAGGAATACAAAAAGACCGTGTGTAGCTATTCAAATTCTTTATTTATTTTTGGAGTAGGCTTATATTCGACAGAGATGGCACCTTACTATAAGATCGTTACATCTACGTCAGCTCTCCCACTGGACCAAGCACTATTAGACTCCATGGAGATACAGAACAAGGAGGAGCTGCAAAAGATCGAGGACAGGTTGGCAGAAGCAGAAAAGACAGAAGGAGAATCCGAAATTGCTGACGCTCTCCGCGCAAAAGCGACCTATCTAACACGGATAGGAAACAAGGTTAGAGGTATTTGAAACCTGTCATTCTTCATTGCATGACTCTTTCTTGTGCGAAGGACCGAGCTGTAGAGGCGCAGAAATTGGCTCTCGAGAAGACACCCGGAATTGGGTCACGCATTGATATTGTTTTGACTCTCGTTCGATTAGGATTCTTCTTTGGTGATCATGGGTTGATTACCTCGAATCTAACTAAAGCTGAAGAGTACGTGCATTCGACTCGCAAATTCCTTGAACTCGATTCTCATTTGATAACAGACTTATTGAGACCGGTGGCGACTGGGACCGAAGAAACCGACTCAAAGTCTACCGCGGGCTTCACCTGTTATCAGTTCGCCAATTCAAAAGGGGCGGGGAACTTTTCCTAGATGCACTATCAACATTCACAGCAACAGAACTCATCACATACAACGACTTTGTTGCATTGACTGTTATCTCGAATACCCTTTCACTGAAACGGGTTGATCTCAAGAAAAAGGTACGCAACTCGAACTCAACATTAATTCATCGCGTCAACTGCATTTTTCAAAGATCATCGCAGCGCCAGAAGTGAATCAAGTTCTTCCAGAACTTCCAGTCCTCGCCGATTTAACGAAAAACTTGTATGAATGCCACTACGACAAGTTCTTTATTGCCCTCGCAACCCTCGAGCAAACGTATCTTCTTACGTCTCGTCTCTTATGTCCGCATACTCGATATTATGTTCGTGAGATGCGAATACTGGCGTATGGTCAACTACTTGAATCCTACCGTAGCTTGACCCTGGAAAGTCTTAGTGGAGCGTTCGGCGTCAGCGTAGAATTTGTTGACAAGTACGTGCTGGTTTCATGTATGGGTTGTTCTCAGGTGACGCATTTTATTGCTCCAGCGAACTTTCGAGGTTCATCGCCAGCGGGAGGCTGCATTGTACGATCGATAAAGTGAATGGAATCGTGGAGACGAACCGGCCAGCTCAGAAGAATGCACAATATGAGACGGTCGTACGACAGGGGGATTTGTTGTTGAATTCGATACAAAGGTTAAGCAAAGTCTTGTATTAGGATGAGAACTTGTTAGCAAATTTCTCTGAATTGTATGAGGTCGAGTTTCTTTTTTGCTATAATGCAGTTCAAAGACACATATCTTTCAGGATCATCAGCAACAAGGGATTTGACTGAAAGGGACTCCTATCCTTCCCAAACAGTACGCTACCAGAATTGCAGGACATTGCATCGGATACTCACATCGTCGAAAGTTGTTGGGATGGCCAGCGCTCTCGCATCGCTTCAGCATGACAATAAGGCATATTGTGCACCAGGTTTCCGGTTAGGAATAATGAATGCGCTAGTTGACTTGCTTAGCAGGTGACAGGGAGCTAAGTCGACAGAGACCCTGGTAGGATAGTATGCAGCGCAGGGGTGGTGAAACCGTTTGTGGGCAACGATACGATTAGATACGATCTATCGAGGACAAGTCGGACATGGAGAGAGTCAATACATCCTAAGAGTGGAAGGAATTCAAAAACACTAGGAAATGGTGTCAAGACATCTGAGCTCGAGGTCTACAGAGAAGGGTGTAGAAAGAGGACATGGACATACAGATTATAAGTCCCGAGAATCAAAATCCCTCCCAACATCTCTATAATCCATCTCCCACATCTCAGCTTCGCCTCTCATCCCACTGAGTCTTGGCAAGGCAGAATAATAAGTGTTTGAGCGGGCACTGAGAACGGAAGTTTGCCATAGCTCAGATAGCCATTCTCTTCCCAAGCATGTCGATAGGAAGCACCATGAAATTGCGCAGAAACTAGATTGAATGAGATGACCTGACGTTTCGTGGCATAGAGCTCGAGAGATATTTACATCAAGATGGTTAAGAAAGCAAAGAGAGGGACCAAGCTGCTCGTGTCTGACATGATCGCACTGCTAGGTTGCTTGGTCGCTTGGGTACTATGTTATTGACTTCGAAAATCGACGAAGTCAAGTTGACGAAACGTTCACGTTACGTTATTATTTCGAGTTGGCGAAATCATAACCTGCGGAAAATATTTATCGTGGTTTCTTCACTAAACCGATATTCAGACAACCATTTCACTGCTTTCGTCGTCGGCATCTGTACTCTCCGGAGTATAGATTGATTTGCGCTCAGTTAGCCACGAATCAGGTCCACCTGGGACAGCCATGGCCACGCAGCATTCAAGTCCAAAGATCTATTTTCATCGCTTCTTCGCACCGGTGTCAGCTCCTGAAGAATCATCCCAGGAGTGTACACGACTGCACTGCGCTGAGGCTTCGAGGCACCTGTTAGTAATGCTTGCCATGGACCAACGCTCCGATAGGCCGCAGAACTAAGTGCACGGCCGCAAACGTCGCTAGCTGGAACAGCGGCCGACGGCTTGCAACGGAACCGGGCCGAAGGTCGATCTCCCCGCGCAAACGACGCGATGCTGACGTGATTTCTATTGCGGATCGGAGGACGGACCGAGGCGCTATGATCTACTAAACGCGTCATCTTCTGCGCGCACTGTTCGGTCTACGTGTACATGGAGGTTGGTGCATCGATTCACTTGTCACCAACGCAGGCCTACTGTGCCATATACAAAGGCGAGGTTACCTCCATCTTGTACGGGGTTTAGTGCAGATGGACGCGCATATGTACATTTGCAGAAGTCACTGTTATTTTTCCAAAAAGCGTGAGAGGAACTGCTCATATAGTTAATTTCAATTGAACCATTAGTGTGTACTTGCACTGCATGATTCATATCTAGTAGTCTGGCCGACCACAGCAATCTATCTCGCAGTTATCTGTTTGTTCCTTGCCATCATTTTGCCTTGGCTGTTGAATATATCTACTTTGGTCGCCCAGCACTGTCCGTTCATATAAAGAGGAGCTAGTAGTAGTTTGAGTGATTAGACCAACACAACAACAACTTCCTGTCTTCGCTCACACACACACTCGCATTCACACTCTAACATGTCGAACGTCCTGGTATTCGGTGGATCTCGCAACATCGGCTATTTCACTGCCTTGAGGTTACTTAGTATGTCTCTTCTTAAAAACTAATTCGATTTCAGAGTACTGACTCGATCGTCATAAAGAACAAGGAGCAACTGTAACGTTCCTCCTCCGATCTCTACGTGTCTTCGACTCGGACACAGACATCAGACACTTTGTCGCCCTCGGAAAAGCGAAACTCGTCGAAGGCGACGCACTGAACCCTGATCACGTCAAAGCGGCTTGGGATCAAGCAACCACCGTACATCCAGAAAACCCAGCGGTCGACTTTGTCTTGTTCACAGTCGGTAAGCTCACTACTGGACCTCCAGATATCTTCTCCGTCACACACACTGACACTGGTTTCTTTCTTTGATAGGCGGGACTCCGTCATTCAAAGTTTCCAAGGGATTCGTGATCGACCCCCCGAATCTATGCACGCAATGTCTCCTGAACGTCCTTTGCACCATGCCAGAACTACCCGCACCTCCAAAATACATCGTCTTGACATCAATAGGACTCACAGAAGAGGCCCACAAGAACCTCCCATTCCTCCTCAAGCCTCTCTACAGCTATCTCCTAACAGCCCCGCACGAAGACAAATACGGCGCCGAACGCATCGCCGCCCATTGTACCGGACGTGAATGGACGGAGAGAGAACCAAAACCGGAAATCATGTCTGGGCCACTGGGCAATTGGTCTGACAGAGGCCATCTTCCTGAAAAGGGCGCTATCAAAGAACTCGTAATTGTTAGGCCGGCTCTGTTGACGGATGGAGAGTGCAAGGCTGATAAATCAGAAGGCGCGTACAGGGTTTCTGAACAGTATCTGTGCAATGGGTATAGAGTTTCAAGGGAAGACGTGGGCCATTTCATTGCCACCAGGTTGTTTAGTAATGAATGGTCTGAATGGAAAGGAAAGATTCTTCATATTGCGTATTAACGTATGTCTCCAGGACTTGCCCTTTTGTTGCTTTCGCCTACTTAGTCTTTAATTATCTAACATCTCGTACTCTTGAAGTCGTTTACGCCTTGCAACTGTCTCTAATCTAAATATAATCCGCATGCTTATCTTTTCTTCTTGTTATCTCTGAAATTGCTAGCATAGTTCACATATTTCACAACAAAAGCATTGTTTAATCGTTGTATCCCCGAGCTTTCCCAACTTCCTGCTTGTGTTGGAACGGCTCAACTCCTTGTTTTTTCCACGTCTCGATCTGCCAATCTTTCGCCACCTTACCCTGACTTTCGTATGCTTCAACAGACTGGGGTATTTCACCATGAGGAGTGGCCCTCAATGCATGTCGAGTTGCAGGCCAGAAATTGAATGAGGCCGCATGGGTTACGACCTGCAACCAACCCCCTCGTAATCAATAATCATCGGAAATAGTTGAATAACAAATCATACCCTATTGTCCCAGATAGCGACAGAATTGGTTTCCCACTTGAACCTCACCTGGATGTCCAGATTTCCACTCATTTGTTGGAAAAGAAGGTTCAGAAGATTATCAGACTCTGCTTTTGGGACATTGAGGATTCGACGAGTAAAGCCTAGACACAGGAATGAATCTTTCAATTTACTCAACCATTGCGATCTGCAAGTTACGAACCTGGATTAACATAGATACTCTTCCATCCAGTTGCAGGATGAACTCGCACAACGGGATGGACAGTTTCGATCGGTTCCCTGCGCACAGGTTGGCCAGCAGCTCTGGCGCCGTCAGCCTGAGCTACTGCACTATGGACGGCAAACAGCCCTTCCAAATACTTTTGGAATCCTGGGCTGAATGACGAGTACAAGGCGTAGCTAGAAAAAACGAATAAGTGTCAATGCGGAGAAGCATAGTTGGTCAAAAACGGACCCTGACGCCCAATGGGTATCTCCGCCTACGAGGGGTCCAGTCAGAAGCTTGAGGGAAGTGGTGCCTAGGACGAGTAAATCATCGATTCAAACCGGATCAATGGAAGCACAGAATCACTCACTGGGGGGTTGCAGCTCATAACTAACGTCGCTGTGCCACAAA
Source organism: Sarcodon aspratus (assembly GCA_003313825.1). Classification (NCBI taxonomy): domain Eukaryota; kingdom Fungi; phylum Basidiomycota; class Agaricomycetes; order Thelephorales; family Thelephoraceae; genus Sarcodon; species Sarcodon aspratus. The sequence goes on from QLOR01000317.1 coordinate 18,837, forward strand.
TCCAGCTTGCTAAGACCAAAAGGATCTGGACGACGGGATGCATCGTTATAAACAACTACATGCAATTAATCTCAGCGTCATACGACGAAGCACGAAATGATGGACCTCACCGTGAACTTCTTGCAAGCCGGGTTCCCTGGGGACCGGTGTGTTAGCATGCTTATGGAGAGGCCCGAAGTGTCGCGCGAGTTCGAGTTGTTCTTGGATGCTTATTTCTTGGTCACGGAAAACTTGGAGATCGAGAGATAAATAAATTTTTGATCCAAATAATGTAAAAGGACTTACAGACGACTCCTCTTTCTGCAATCAACAAGGCACTGCGAAAGCATCGGTCATATAGCTAGCCAATCTACTGTTCATAGTCAAGGGTTACACACAGTTCGTCCTTCTGAGAGTCCGACAGTTGCCTCAGATCAATCCCCAGAAGTTCAGTGCCGATCACAGGCGTCAAGTCCGTCACCTTTGTCGCAGCGGATAAGAGACTTTTCTTGGCTGGATCGGCGTATGGCCCGCGGTCAACAACCTTGAGTTCAGTCAGAGGCTCCCAATGAATATCAGGGAAGGATGGCTGTCGCATAAATGCTATATCAGTAAAACGGTCGAACAGCGATGATTTTATGCAAAGTACCTTGTATTTAGCATACTTGTAATCGCTGTCATCCGTCTCCGAACCAGTGGTGGAAGGAGAGTAGAACTCGCTGATAGGTTTAGAAAGCAGAGGTTTATGGACAACTCCGTTTCCATTAGTGCTCTGGTTCTGAATGCTAGCGACTGGGGCCATGAGAGTAGTGCTAGAGGAAATCAGTCTTGACGTCCCGTTTACTTCTGCATCTTATCTACGATTCCCCAAGCCTCCAATTGACGCAAATGAAAGGAGATATGACGACAAGTCACATGATGATGCAAATGAACTACAAGCAAACTTTGGCGCGATATTACAATGAAGAACGACGATTCGACGCAATCTTGACGCACCTGATGTGGCGCATGTGCTTCGGCGGAAGCCCGTGGGGCAAGAACCGATGAATCTGGTCAGGAATTCAGCCGAAAACGTGCTTAGCACAATAGAATACGACATACAGCACGAAATCACCAGGAAAGATACAAATTATTTGTGATTGAGACGAAAGAAATAGAAGTATTGTGTAACCGACTTCGAGTCGATTAAACAAGGCTCTTGTTATTTTCGAGCTGTAGCCAAAAAAGAAGGTCACATTCTCTATCAAGGTTTCCCCCGAGGTATAGTGATTGATATATGTCTGTGTGTAAGAGATAGAAGCTACATCGAGCCTGGCGAAACCAATTCAATCCTGGAGGAAGATGAGGCTCGATATCAGGTATGCGCAAGTATTTCGTCCTCGTGATGATGATCATACGCCGGTCCGGGTCTAGATTTCGGAAAGATATGGCCCTCCGTTCACAGCTAGTAGCTACAACCGGCTCTGTCAGATAAATACTATTCGGGCAAATGAAATCGCTGAGGAAGAGGACATAGCAGGCATGGGTCAACCCGCTTCACAATCTTCATCTCGATATATCCGCCATTTTGTGAAGCACGCCCTGGGAGAAAGCTTGCATCGCGGCTTTAATTTGATGAGGGCGGAAAAGCATCGACGATTTCAATACAGATTGCGACTCTGTGCCACACCGTAGTGGACAGGAAGAGGACCGAGTACCGAGTACTGAGATCTGAGAGCTTGAAGTGTTTTATGGAGAGGCTAGGCTGGCACGACTGAGATTGGGGATAACTCGGCTAACTCAGGCAACTGGATCATTGGTGAGAAGTCCGGATTGCATTTGTGCAGTTGAAGTTGAAGTTCAATGAAGTCAAATTGGGTCAGGTTTGCCGTGCGAAGAATCTTGTCAAATAGGTCGCGCTTTCCCCAGAGCTTACTATGAAATCAACCAGCCAGCGTGACATTGAGTCCAGGGAGAGATTGGAATCCCAAGACGAAGATGGCGTGATTGTTACTAACGACACGATGAATCAGTCAGAATGGCTACAGTCAATACCACTTGCACTCACTGCTAAACGGAGGCGATATCGAGGTGGAAAGGAGGAACGTTGGAGCTGGAATTAGGAGTTCAAGTTAAAACGGCGCCAGTCCCTGTGGCTAAAAAAAAGGGAGGTCCTCCTGGACAGTCCTCAATCGTGTCAATCGCGCTCTCTTCGTCTGGAATTTCAGGTGAAAACTCAAGCTTTAAGGTCTGTCATAGGTATGCACGGCGGCCAGTCGGGTCACTGTAAATAGAACAGGTGAGAACCTGTCTTCTGGTTCTATCGTGTTGTTGCTTTCCACGCAGTTTATTCATATCGGTAACAAGCGGGAAATGACGAATTTCCCTTTTCTACAGCATGTCAGTTGGCGGTGAAGGCCAAGACATTCGTTTGGGCGATAAACCGTCGGGTCATGAACTGAAGGAAGCCCTGATCATCTATCTCTTCGTCCACATGTGTTCTGTTGAGATTCCGTTCATATTTTCATAGATCGGCAATACCGCTGACTTTGAACAAATAATCTCCTTCGATAATTCAAGCATTATCGCAGTTGATGGTTTTTGCTTTCAGCCGTTCAAGCATATACTAGTATCTACTACACTGGTTGAAACATATTTTGGTAGATAACTTCAATTACACAGCCTGACCTGCAAAACAAATTTCTGGCGCACGGTAAATATTAGACTATTCTGTGTAAGGAGCGAATCGTGAATCGTTTCAATCTGAGACCGTAAGGACAAGTCGAGTGATACCTGATCGTCAAATTTCTCAGATGAAGTCGAAGATGAAGTCTGTGATAATCGAGTCACGATTACATAGGTGTGACATGCAGTTGCGTAGTCCCTTTTCCGCTAGAATTGCAGAGGCAACCTGGTAATTGTAGCAGCTCTTGGTTTAGCGCGTCCAGTCCTCAGACGAACAAGTCCAATTTCTTCTACCAGACAGCCATGGCAGCTTCATTTGCTGCGTATGCTTCGCAATTTCTCAACCGCCAACAACAGCAGTCGAGCATGTCTTCTTCTCAGCCACTCTTCTTCTCATTTACTACAGACAACGAGTCAACCCACGGCAATGCACATGACCTCGACCTCGATGATCTGGATGATCCTCATCTACGAACCAGTGCAGCTAGTAGATGGTCTTCAAGGAGAGGTGGCCATGGAGAGGAAGACGATGATCCCTATCTGCGTTTAGACGAAGAGGATCCTATGTCAAGAGACAATTCTCAATCGATGCGGTTGTTGGATTCACGTCACGGCTCCGAACCAGAGTCAAGCAAGGGGTGGCTAGCTCACCAAGCTTCGCCCCTACGGAATTATAGATCGTCTTCGTCGTCTTCATCCTCTTCGCGGTCCGACTCTTCGAACGAATCAGGTATACCACCCCCAGATATTCTTACCGATAATACACCTCTACCGCTGCCATCACGCTATGCACGGCCCCCATCGATCCCTCCACCTCCACCTACTTCCTTATCTCTTACCGAATCTCTCCTCCCGAGGGATGGCACCACACGACCTATGGATGTTTTCTCCCTACCTGATCCCAGGCATGTTTCGCGCCGACGGCGGAAGTACAATGATTCTGTTTGGACGGCGGTGTGGTGCACAGGCCTTTCATTATGTCTGTTCTTCTCCATCATCACCCTCTTCGTCACGCACAAACCATCCAATCCATATCGAGTCAACCTACCATACACAACACTTTTGCACACTGTGCCCATGTTAACGATCCTCATCATTTTGAGTGCAGCAGTATCATACATTCATATCCTCCTGCTTCGTGTTTTCGTCAAGCCTGTCATGATTGCAACGTCTGTTTTCATCCCAGCAACCTTGTTCATCTCTTCTATCTGGGCATTTATCGGAAGCTTCATGTGGGATGGTAATAAAGAGCCTACATGGGGAGAGTCGGTCGGTCTACGGCTGTTTTCTCTTGTACCTTTTGTGTTGTCATTGTTAACCGCACGACGACTTTTGGATCTACCAAGGGATATACACACCGCTTCTTCTTTGCTGGCATTAAGCACAAACTTATTGCAGAAAAACCCGTTCTTGCTTGGGTTATCCCCAGCTGTGCTCCTCGCATCTCTCATCATATCGATTCCATTTATGACTCTTACCTTCCGGTTACTTTTGATTGGAAATGTGGAGCATCCTGCCGGAAATGCATCAGGTTGGGAGTGGCATGTAAGGGGATGGGCTAATTGGGCAATTTTTGCTACGGTGACTATGTGGTTATGGAGCTGGGGAGTTGCGAGAGGTGTTCTTAGAGTAACTTGTGCGGGCGTGGTTGGCGCTTGGTACTTTGCAGAGTGAGTGATTATTGGAATTCTTACGATCATTATAACAATGCGATCTTTTCAGCCCGTCGTTATCGCCGCCGCCACCGTCTTCTACCCATACTATTCATGCTGCTCTGACACGATCTACATCTCCATCATTAGGATCTATCGTGCTATCTGCTTTGATCATAACTGCTATCCGTTTACTCGGTCTCTTGACAGTACTGCTTAGGCTTCTACCAACTTATCTTCCGCTCCCTACGCGACCTTATCTCCAACCGTTAGTCGTCGCTTCCGGATTTGCAGTCCGATATCTTGAGAGTGCAACGAACTCATTGAGCACCTATGCGTTGATTTATACGGGATTGACCGGAGACGCGTTCTTCCCGAGTGCCAGACGAGGAAGGGCATTGACATCTGCTGTGAACACCTCTGTCGCCAGATACAGAAAACGATTCAAGACCGAACGTAAGTTGTGCATATATTCATACTACTTGGGCTTATGTTCTACTTGCAGCGCCTTTAACGATGCTAACCTATGCGCCTTTAACATTGACGTTTCCTTTTTCGTTGACAACTTATCTGTTTGTTGCACATACATTGGATGTCCCTGAGCAAGCACTCTTAGCTTCTCTTCTATCCGGAGGTGTCACCGCCTTGGTTGGGTTATTTTGCGTTGGTCTTGTTAAGGATACCGCGGACACTCTGTATATGTGTTACTGTATTGATCAGAATGCTGGACAAAGACGAAGGAAGGAGGTTTTTGATGCCGTGCGTGGTATTCCTTTACCTTCTATTATATTTCCTTATAACGCCACGCTCCAGTTTGAGTACGAGACCAGGAGATCTCAGCAAGCAGAGCCTGAGCCTCAACGACAAGCAACACAACAGCCTCAAACGCGGCAGTCGCCTCGTGTTGTCGCTCCCCAACCGGATTCGACTACCCCCATACGTCAGCACCGATTACAGTCTCCAATTGTGGTGGATCAGGTTCGAATTCCAACTCCAGATCCCTTCGAACAATCTCCGGTTGAGGATGTCGAAGAAGGCCTGGAGGCGACGCGTTTAGATAAGTCTACTACTTCGCTGCTTGGGTACCGCACAGAGGATGAGTCTAGTGCAGACAAGTCGTTGGAGAAGTCGAATTTGAACTCGTCGGAAAGGAGCACCAGGCACGTTAATGCAAATAGTGACGATGAGGACGGCGAGGAGTCCCAGCTGTTCCCTGGTTCGGATCTATTCTGAGCCTGCCGGCAAAGAATCTCGACGTTGATGAAGAAAATCACGATTAGACAAACATATCTTGTTGGCAGCGTGCCTGTATATATTTGGTGGTAATGAGCTAATGGCGTAAATAATGATCTTACATCTGATGCTTTACCTTTCGTGGGCTTGAAGACTATTCGAGGTTGGAGCCCAAAGGTATCGTACATTTCTGAGTAATTTGTGTTCAACGTTTTAGCTACGACGCGCCCTTAGTGTAATTATAATATCGTACCGCATAGATGTCTCGTGTCGGACTTATCATCGGCCATGGAGGCCACTCTTAGCTTCCTTACGTGCAGGACTGAGAGAGAATATGGATCAGCATTTGATATCAGACGTTGTTGCAGAATCGGAGCTGCTGACTAGTACATACTCGTGTAAAGTTATCGTAGTCAGAGATACGGGTATTCGGATAGCCCCACGTCTGTAGCGCGCACGATATCTAAGGCCGATTAGTTCGGAGTTGACGAGAGGTTATCAGTGGCTTCGGACGTGGGGGATCACGAGCCCGAGGGCGTTACTGGCGGTCTGATTCGGTTTGGGGACCACTGTATCAACTACTATCGACTTCAAGTTGAAGTTATGGCTCATGATTGCGACATTACTATCCGTGAACATGAAATTGATAGCGATCAGGGGGGAGCTGAGAGAGAGAGGGAGATTGGGCATCTAAAGACGCAGTAATCGGGCGTGCCATCATATATATTATTGAATGGTACGATGAGCGCACAACTGTAGACGCGCGGTTCAAGCGCGGTGAAAGGTTTTATATCGGCGGGGCACCACCAGGAACGGTATATACGGTTCGAAATGTTGCTGTGCAAGATTTTCTTCGCTGCCCTGAGCATAGGCAAGGTTGCCTGGTACCTCGATTTACACTGTCCGAGCTAAAGCCCACTCTGGACGAGTACTATCGATACTCGAGGTTTAGAGAATCGTGCAGTGTATGCCGTGTATTGAAGGGGTTCCTGGCATCAGACCCGCAAGGTTCAATTGTCACAGGCTTAGCACATCTTGCAGGTGGGTTGTATGGTCGTAAGCACTTGAAGCACGCTGCTGCTCTGTGGCGCCGATGTTCTGGCTAACTTGGATAGTCGTAGCACGCTGCCTTAGTTTTTTTTTTTCAATCAGAGAGGCGTGTCTTACAAACTGCCCCGGACACCAGCGAACGCGTGGATGCCCTGGTGGAAATTGCACGGGCATGCATGTGCGTTCAATATATACATTCAAGGGCTCAGCCGTTCAAAAGTAGTTCCTACATCCGACAAAAGGCACACATGTGTGACATTGCCTTGTGGTGCTGCCAAGAGACCACGAGTGATGCCTTGAATTGAATTGTTCAGAGGTCTGTCGACGTGGCGTCTGTTTGTCACCCCCTGGGCCATGTGTTTTGTGTTCAAACGATCATAGAATCGAAATTAGGTCTACAACAACGGTTCGATGTGCCGGGGAGTCTCGGAAGCTGAAACCAAGGCCATTGGCGTGTTGGTGCTTGCTTGGTCGTATCCAAATATGGCAGCAATGTGAAGTTAAACAGCGGGATGAAAATCTCACAGAGCCGCCGCCAATGAATAATTAATCGCGCACACTGGGAATCGACACCGAGGTAGTCCAGCTCGAGATGGCTACGCATAGGGGCAGCAGCAGTTGAAATTCTAGATCCACGCGAAGGATTTCATATAAATCCAAGAACGTGCCACGGTTAACGTAGATAAAGGGTTCTATCTGTGACGGTTTGCCGCGGTCGTTGATATGTCTTTGGGCAAGCACAATGGAGTTCTTCGGCAACCTTACGATGAAGCCGAGGCCCTCCATTTCCAACTTTCGGTGGGGATTATCTCGTACATCAAGCCAAAAAAAAAAGAGGTTCTCGTACAGCTCGTGTCCGCACAAAGTTTTACGTTTTATATCGGTACGGTTATTGTATGTCCGGGTGAAGCGTGAAGTGAAACGAAAGAGAGTGTGAATGTGCTCATCCCCCGTCGTACTTAGCTCTCTTGTCACAAGTATCCACGCCGAGGTTAAATTCGAGCCAAGTTCTCGGCAGAGTGTTCAATACAATTGTCCATATTTTCATGTATTTCTTCCATAGCCAAATGTGGGGTGCGAGCTCCAGAAATATATACTATGTGCTAAACAGCTAACTCCTTGAAGAGATTGACAAACTCGAAGCTGATGACGACGATAGCGTACGAGTACTAAACCTAGTTCGACCCTTGGAAGGAGTTCTTGGAAAAACAAAATCGCCGTGACGGTCCAACTGCCCGTTCCAAGACACATCCAGATTCCAATACTCTTCCATTCATTTGGCATGTACAAACCAATCAGAGACAACCGGGTTGGTTCCCACTCTTAATTCATTCATAGCGGTTACAACCGCCCGATTTGACAGCTGTGGAGTCTCGGATTAAAACGTTGAGATATACTTACTTAATGGCCTCTGTATGCGAGAACATGCAAGCTTGTTGCATTACGAAAAAGAGTACAAATAAGGTTTTATGACGAACATGCGTAGACCAGGAAACTGTGTTATGTTCGGGAGTCAGGGAGCGTCACATCGTTTCGTAAATGAACCCTCTTTCATCCCCCAAGCAACAAACAAAAAGATAGGAGGCCGGGGTAACAAGAGGTGCGAGATGGCAACGACACAATTTACCGTAGATAGCGATAAGATGATGGTCCAACTCAAAAGGAGTAACCCGACCTACAGGGTGTCTGTCACATTCCGTACTGTCATACGAGACTAGTATCGTTCCACACGTCACACAGATAACTCTCTCCTGATACACTGTCAGGGAGATATGAACAAATAGTGATAGTACCGGAACAAAATGGCCCGAATTTTGAATACCCAGAAGCGTGCCAGGACAGATAGAGGAGAGAAGTACACCGATATAGAACTCGAGAACCAAATTTGGACTGGATCTGTTGCGTGGCAGGGAAAGCTTTTTGTTTCTGCATGATCCTAGATTGGTACTCATAGTTCAAGAACAATCCACTGGATGCAACGAGGACCTAGCATCGCCTTACACGCGTCCATAAGTGCATGGGCGCTGCGGTGAAACCCGACTTCAATGACTTGCCCCTAAAAGAGAGAAGACCTGATTAATCAAGCTGAGCCGAACAGGCAGTTGGATGTTGACGCCAGCGTTGACGACGCCTTGTAATAAGAAAGGCAAACTGAAAAAACATTTCAAAAGAGGGTGGAAGCGAGGAAAGCCTGCTTGTGCAGAATATGAGAACGTCTGAACGACTGGGAAAATTGTTCATGAACAACATTCATGAACTGTTCATGAACTTGTGGC